>JAAAKQ030288736.1:0-27257 GCA_010016005.3 Zanna intricata | reverse complement strand
TCGAATCCCGGTCAGGCATGGCATTTTTCACACACGCTACAGTTCTTTCATCTCATCCTCTGAAGATATAACCTAACTGTGATTCCGGAGGTGAAAAAAAAAAAAAAAAAAATACATGACACATGCCAAAAGAACCATACCAAGAGGCAGACCCACACAGCTAAACTTTATCTGCATGGAAAAGCACAAGAGAAACAAAAATAAAATAAAAATAATTGTTTTGTATTTAAAACATGATGTCACTTTCATAATACAGTAAACGCATAAAAATTCATTGCTTCATAAACAGCAGTTGGATTATGTTAATACTGCTAAGGGATGACTAATCATGGTATGCCAATATTTCAGAGAACAATAGTACAGCAGTGATATGTGGGCTGATCATCCAAGCTATATGTTCACGTGTAGTAGCCACCATTACATGGTGAACATATAGGAACTGGCTCTAATTGGTTCGGTGGTCAAGTGATCAGACATATATAATTCTCAATGAAAATCAGGTTGATCTACAAATGCAGTCTTGTATTAAGGTTTTTTTTTTACTTTTTCTCAATGTATGAGAAGGTAATAAAAGTCAATTATGACACAAACATTACTATTTAAATAATTATATCCTTATATACTCTTATAACGAAATTGACTCAAGATATAGCATCAAAAAAACCCTATCAATACAATGCCTTTCACCAGAGTTACACCCCTCGTGAGTTATATGTAATACTATCTCATAGAACAATGAATATATCTTGCCCCCTACTTTAAATTTATTTTCTGAAATCTGTTTAGTTATTTCTGTTTTAAGTTGAAGATTTAAATCAATTTTTTTTTCTTTTGGTCAGTTTGCTAGAGAATTAAACTTGGCCAAATTTATATTTAAACAGAAATATAGTCTCCCCAAAGATAAACTACACCATATGCTGCACCTATTAGTCATGTGTACAACGGATAATCATCTTACGACAAGCATTGTCAGTCATCTTCAACAACTGATTAAGAGTAGGACCTGATGTTTCTTTAGGTACCAATCTTAATAGTAATAAAATATAAACTATTATGGTTTATTTCTCTCTACACAAAACTTAACCTTTCTCCACAAAATAAGTTACCATCTGAACAGATCACCACAACTCACAAAACTAATTGCTAACTTAGGTCCTGATAACAAGAGTGCAAACTTCAATCTTGCACGCATCACCACTATCTAAAACTCCTTTCTGAAATTTATATCTTATGTTTTCCTGATACTAAGCATATCTACTGTTGTACACTGAAGTACAAACAAACCTGAAGGTGATCAAGTAATTGCTCAGAATTATAAATAATCATTCTAGTTTTATAATATTATAATAACTAGGAAAATTTTACTGCAATTTTTATCTTTTATTATTAAAAAGTTAATAATTTCTTCTTTAATCTGCGCTGGATTAAAATATTATTAGACAATTAAAAACTTCATTAAATCATTCAGAATTTAAATAAATGTGTGCAGTACACTTTGTTTAACTTGCAGAGTTCTTCATAGAACATTATTTAACTCATTCTTCCTTACTTGAAACAAAGTTCCAATATCTCAGCTGTCTTATAAGTGAAAGTAATTTCACCTGTTGCAGAAACAGATCATACATAAAAGTACAGCTGCAAGCTTTGGGAATCTGTAGTTAGAACATTTTAGCTTTTGGTTTCATAAAATTTCTAGATATTTCATAGAATTTCTGAGGCGTGGTCAAAGAATCCACAGCAGAAGCTTGGTAGCCAAAAAGAAAAATATTAATTTTGTTATAGTTGCAGTGGATAAAGTTACAAATGAAGAGGTGTTGTGGAAAATTGATGGAAAAAGATGCATTTGGAAAAATATAGTTAAAAAAAGAGACAAACTAATAGGCTACATATTAAGGCATCCTGGAATAGTCACTTTGATATTGGAAGGACAGGTAGATGGGAAAAATTGTGCAGGCAGGCAACAGTTGGAATATGTAAAACAAATTGTTAGGGATGTAGGATATAGAAGGTATGCCGAAATGAAACGACTGGCACTAGATAGGGAATCTTGGAGAGCCTCATCAAATCAGCCTACAGATACAAATTTAAGTCATATATTGATTGATTGTTTTTAAATGCAGTGGTCTTTGTGATAAAGATCATGTACTGCAATTTTTCATATTATTATTTTGTTAGTTACTGGTGTAATAAATGATTGAATATCCTTTCTACATTACAACTGTGTAGTTCTTTTCAGTTTGGTTTTCTATTTCTAATAGCTTGTTAGTATTCAAGTTGTGATAATTGTAGTATTTCTGTTTGTATGTATTATTGTATTGATTAAATTGATTGCATTTTTTTTTTCGTCTTCATAAATATATAACTACAGATTATAGTAGCAGTTTAAAAAAACTATTTTACTACGAACATTGATTTTAGTAAAGAAATAAAAGTTTTATAAAAGAACAGGTTTGTTAGTGTATTCCATAACATATAAAAGATTCAAATTTTTTTTTTATTTCTTTCTAGGATTTTATCATTCAAGTAAATTAATTACTCAGGCATTTCTTCATAATTTCAGTCTTTTAACAAGTTAAACAACTATTTTTCAATTGACAATGGAATTTATAGTAAAAATATTAAAGACAAACATAACCTAAAAAAACCAAAAATACTTCAAACTAAAAGATAAAAAAATACTACGTAAACAAAAATACAAACTAAAACAATATCGATTGATTGGGAAGAAATAATTCCCATTCAATCTTTGTCGAACTCAAAATAAGTTAAAACCAAATTTATTTCTTACCACAACACGATCTTCTTCCGATAAAATAGCTTGGTCCACTTGCCAGCCATTATGTAAATGACCTAGCATATAAGACATCTTGAAATATTATAAATTTCGTTCACTCTCGTTTACAAATTCAACAAACTTCAGTTAAGACTAACACTAAAAAATATACGATACAGAACCTTCCAGACTTTACCAATACAGTAGTAGAGCATGAAATCACAGACGGCTATTTCTCAATGAACTGGTCACTACAGCGACAATTCGATCAGAACGCCGTCTCGTTTCTCCCGGTCTACAGATCCTTGTTCCTGAGTAGCAGCAACTTTTTCATTCAAATAGATCTTAATAGTTTTTTTTATTTTATAACTTCTGTGACACGTATTGCTTCAGAGTATGAGATGAATGACAATTTTGTAGCTTGGTGAAAATGTCATGCCTGACCAGGATTCGAATCCGGGACCTCCGGATCAAAGGCCAGGAACGCTACCACTCGCTCCACGGAGGCCAGCAGAAATTACTAGAACCAGCTCTTACAGAATTTATTCTCTGCCTCTCTCCGTTCTCGTTCTTATTCAATTCACTTTCATTCCTGGTTTCAGTTTTCGATGCACATTCCTTCAGCGAAAGGTTATGCAGTTAGGAATAAATTTATTGCAAATTGAAACCTAACTCGAAGATTTAATTAGTTAAAAAGTTACATTAGTTACATGATTTAATTAGTTATTTATTGTTTAAATATTATACAATATTATTATTTTATTGTATACATAAACATGAAGTTTAATTCATAACATGACAATAAATTCTTATAATTCATTAATTGTAGAAAAATGAATGAAACCAGGCAGTTTTATTTATACATTTAAGTACTTTAATATTTACAAGAGCTAATTGAAAATCGAAATGTTACATTACTTCTTATGAATGATAAACTGGGCGTGAAGGCGTAGGTAGGGTAACCTGTTGATGATATATTTCAGTAACTGCAAATATTTTCTTCAGTTGTCCTCGTCGTGTTTGCGTTTCGTATTTCTGACCTGTCTCGCCAATACGCACCTCAGCTACGTGTCGCACCTCCTTCCCCATGACATGCTTCACGTGTATTGGTATTCTATTGCAGGCGATTTAATAACAATGTGATTTATTAAAAGAAAAAAATATGCTGCAGAAACAAACAGTATTTAATTTTATGTAAACAAATAAAAAATCACAATTCACATACTTAACAAACCTAATTTATTCATTTATACACAAATATTTTATCAATCAAAGGTTCGATCCGTAATGATTCTTAACTTAATGAAAAAATTTTACCAGAAATAGCATTTCTAATACTTTACGAAAATTAAACAATTAACTAATTTAAAGATATTGTACTGTTTTTAAGTTGGTATTTCTGATATTTATATAAATTATATGGGCTGGTTGTTAGGTTCATTTATTAATTTCTTTAATGTATCTTTCATTACATTTTTCTTTCGCCAGTCGTTAGCTTTATTTTTTATTGTAATGGATGAATAAAACTCTTTTTACTTGCAATATGATCTAGTAATAATAAAATATGTAATTTTTTGCAGGATATAATTATTTGCATCGCAACTTGGCACGTTTTTTTTTTATTTATTGGCAGAATTACGACTTATTTTTGTTACAAACTGGGTGAGGTGGTTAGTTTTTTATTTAGTGTTATGTTAACACCAGACACGAATCTGATCCCATTCTTATTCTATACGCTTCCATATTATTCTAATCGTTTATACTGTTTTTACACGACTGCCCAAAAAAAAAAGGTTAATAAATTTAAGGTGCAGATATTTTCCATCCTAGCAGCTCAACGGCTGAACCGATTTAGTTGTTTGACCCTGCATTTGAATTCTTACATTATCGGGGATTGCCATACTATATAAAAACAGGCCCGACAGGTTTTGCCGTCCCAAGCGAAATTTACGATCGCCGCCCCCTAGTTCATAAAATTTCGCTGTATAAACGCAATCACATGCAGTTTTTATAAGCAATTAAAACTATATGACAATATATTTACAAATAAAAAATTATCTATATTCACGATGTATATTGTATATTTTGACGATGTATATAAGGCAGATTCATGATATTTATTTTAAATTGTTATTTTTAAGCTTCCAGATCAGTTTCAATTTTTTGCACTATTGCAATATTAAAAAACGTCTAAAGCGGCCACCTGTCGTATACATATGCGCAACCTATTTTAATGAGCGCGATACAAGTGAAAATCTATTAATATTGTAATAAAATAGAATTTTGTAACAAAATAAAAGCCATGTTTTTCAATTTTACGCCCCGAGTGGGGATTGCGCTATCAGAGGGAAGTCAATTACACGTGAGGGCATAGAATTGCAATATTCGCCCATGGTGCGTACGATATTTTATGAGTTGAAGGACGAAAATTTAGCATTTTGCGCTCTAAGGATTACAGTGTAAAGAGGTATTTCGGTTAAAAGGGGCGAAAAATGCGGAGTTTTCTAGCTAAATCATAAAAAGAGATTATAGCAAAATGTAATCATGTCAAACATATTTCAATTAGTTACATCTTCTAAATGAGTATAGTGTATCCTGAAATATATTTACTGTTATAACATCGTTCTTGTAAGGTAGATTTTTTGTAGTTGTTTTTTGTAGTTCAGATTTTTCTGTTGTTGGTAAATGAAGTAACATATTTATAATTTTTTTATATGTCAGCATTGTAAAATTTGTCATCCCTTAAAATGTGCCGCTGTAGGCGGCGGCACGGCTCGCCTACCCCTACAGCGGGCTCTGTATAAAAATATTATAATGTGCATTTTCATTTTTCCACCTTTTTTACTTGAACATGTTGAAATATAATAATTAATAAAAATTTCACTGGAGAAACACATTTTTACAGAACATTATATTGAAGCACATTGTTACAGAATATAAGTGAATCTGATTTACATAAATATTGTTTCATGTTATTATATTATTGTTCTTGTATTCATATCTAATTGTTATTGTGTTTAGGTAATCAAGTATCAAAGTGATAAGATATCAGAGTATTATTTATATTACTTATTTAATTTTATTTTTTTATGAATGCATTGATTTAATAAAATTTATATTAATTAGCATATTTGGTAGATTGAATATGCTGATTAGGTTATTTATTTTTGGGAAGGGCTTGCGGCCCCGCCCTCAAACTTTTTGTAACAATAATGTACTATAATTATAATTTCAATTCTTCAACTTTTTTTAAAAATTTTTCTGCTTTTTTTTTATGGAAAATGTTGCTTCTCCGTTACAATTTTAACTGATAATGACAATTTATGTCATTTCAAGTAATTGCATAAAAAAGATATGAAAAAAGGTGGGGTGGAAAAACGAAAAAGTACCATATATAAATATATATTGTTGGCTGACGATCAAAACCTGCTAAGTCTTTTCACTAAAATTTTTCAGAAGAGCTAAAAGTTATCCTTGTTATTAACATAGTTCTGATGTTAACATGACACAGCATATATTATAATTTTTCAAATGTTATTTAAGTTGTAGTATTATCAAATATTATAAAATTGTGAAAATAACCATTTTTTCTTTGTAAATAAAACAGCAGATTTTACCATGGCACCTATAGCAGACGTAGCAGTTTTATTCTAATGCACTATAAGAAAGAAATTTAGCCAATAATAGATAATAATTGCAATAAGAGATTGTTGCTAGATTGATAATAGATGCAGAGATTGTTAAAAATTACGAATTGTATAAAGAAGAAAATTGAATACTAGTATAATAATTTTTTAAACATTTTTTCTATACATACTGAACGTACATTAAAAACTTCAATTAAAACAAATAAAAAAATTATAACAATTAAAAAAAAGAATAATGGAAAAAATGTTAAAAACAGAGGTAGCAGAACTTGCAAAATCATTAGAATTTGAACGTGAATAATATTACTCATGATTTAAGCTGTCATGGCATGAATGGTAATCAGCTGAAATGAATGATTTGAGCTATTGAAGATAGTTGTACTTTTGTTTCGTAATCTTTCTGTTCTGCAAGTATAATGCTTTCAAAAACTTTGAATTATAAACGCCAAATATGTTGAAACACCCAGGAAGAGATTTCCACTCTATTCCTGGAAATGTTTGTGATTAAAAGGTGGTGGATAATTGCTCAAGTGACTATTGATTAACTGTATATGAAATTGTTGGTGGCAAGAGCAAGCACTGCCAATGTAATATTCCTGTTCAGCGGGGTCGATTTATGTACAGCATGTGGACTAGAAAAAAGTTGTTGGTTTTTTGTCGGCCAGACTCTTAGTATTAGGTCAGAGTTTGGAGATCTTGAATCTAGAAAACTTGGCAGTTTTTATTGATGCCGCTGAGAATTACATCCCTTGCAGATCAGCTTGTGAGCAGCTAGCTCCATGATGGAATAGGGAACTGTCAGACCAGAAGCAGACTGTTACCAGTTTATAGAGAGCCTTTCAATGTAAGGGTGATTCTGAGCTTGAGAATGCTTGTTTGGGAGTAGAAGGAATAAAGGTCTTATTACTTTCATAAGGTTCATTCAGCAGAAAGGGATTCATAGCGTTCCTTTCTGAACAAGCAGGGGAACAAAGACTCATGGGATATAATGTATAGGGTATTTGGACATGAACGAAAAAAGACGTTCTTTTGTCTGTTCTCTCGATCTAGCATGCCAAATAATGAAATTTTATGCACTTTGATACAACCTGCTGTCTGATAAAAATGTAACTGTGGAAACCACATATCATCTTCAGCTTTGGCGTGAGGTTATTCTGTTTCGTGGGGATGCTAATGTCCTTGTAAGTAACTGAGACTGAGGTGTGTCAGGCCATTTGAAGTATGAGGAGGTGCAACGAAATAGCTTTGACGAAATAGTGGTGAGCCTCCATGTTCGCTCCCTTTGAGTGTGTGTGAAGATCATCACAGAAGTTTTGAATCGCTCATTATTTGAAGATTACTTCCTGCTGCGATGGAAGAAGGGGATTATAAAATTATAGTATAAGGGTCCCACTGTTAACTCGTCTTGCAGACTCTTAATATTGCTGTCAGTACTTAATAAGGTGTTCGAAAAGGTTCTACATCTTCATATAAATGAGAGGTTGACTTCATGTGATCAACTGATGGGAAATCAGTACGGATTTTGACCTGGAAAAGATACAGAGGATGATGTGCTTAAAGTAATGAGTATTGTGTCTTTGAGAATGTCTTAGATGTTTTCCTGGATATTTTTGAAGCCTTCAACAATCTACTTTTGTATATCGGGCATTGATGCCAATAAATCTTCAACTTAAAAGGTTGAGGCTGTAGAGCAAGGTCATCCTAAGTATCTTGAGATTTTGCCTAATTAAAAGGTCCTATTTCCTTTAGCATATTTGTTAACACTTAAAAAATAAAAATATTTTCAAAAAAAATTTTTATAATCACATCCCCACTCCAAAAAATGCTCTAAACTAGTGGCCAATTGAGTATACTGAATCAATAAGCCCCTGTCACCACAAAAAGTACTAATGTATCACTGACATACAGCTGTAAAAAAAGTATTATATTTAAATAAAATTATAAATATTTTGAATTAAGTTGTATGAGTATACTATGCAAGAGAAAAAAGCTGCATGTCAGGAAAGATCTACAACTGTGTTGCGAGCCGTATATACATTTCACCCAATGCTGCTCCAGTTTGTTGATCTTTTCTAAATAATAGGACTGTTCCAACTCCGCAAAATATCTTAACAAGGAGGTGTTTACTCCTACAAACACTTCCTTGTTAAAATAAAATTTCCTCCCTGCCAACCACTTTCTCTTGTTAGGAAACAAATAATAGTCTGAAGGAACTAAATCTGAAGAATAGGAGGCATGTGGAACTGTTTAAATCCTAAGTCTATCAATTTTGCCACAAATGCTGAGGAGTGAGTAAGTATATTATCATGATTGGAAACAATTTTTTTGTGGGCCAGTTGTTAAGCTATGTAACACAGGCTTCAGGATGGGGAGTCAACTGAAAAAAAAAAAAAACTCATCATGCGCTGGCTAATTCCTCCTCCATGCCTACCGTGTGTGATGCAATACAGCTGACCATAAGTATAGAAAACACAAGCTTAAACTTATAATAATGATTAAAATTCAAAGTTATATTTAAATTTTTCAATATTTTATATAAATAAATTATTTTTATAAGTGTATTTCATTGTTAGTTCATATTTCTTATTAATAAAAGTTTTATAATTTGTGTATTCTGCATATACATTATTTTTCACCATTAATAATTCATGTAATATTGTGTAAAAAGCTTCACTTCCATTGTATGTTCAAACACCATTGCACTCTTTTTAATCTTTCATGTAACTTGATTTTCAGATACAGTCCAATAACAATGCATAGTATTTGCCTGTAGGCATTGAATCTTTTTCTAAAGTGTCAATGAGGATTATCCCTTATGAATCCCAAAAGATATTTGCTATAATCTCCCTGGCTAAAGGAATGATTTTTATCTTCTTTAGTGCAGACTACCCACTGGCATAACCCATTGTTTGTATTTTTGTTGCTCTCAGGTGTGTAGCGGTGAATTTTTTTTTGGGGGTAAAAAATGCTTTCATGTTATCAACACCCAGGTCAAAAAATTAACCCCAAAGCCCCTTCTACGATACTACATTAAAAGTAAGGTTAAAACTAAGATAATAGGATCAAAACTAAAATAACAAAAGAAAGGTAACCATTAGGAAAGAATATGCAACATAAATAACAAAATAGAATAAAAATATATATGGTTGGTTGGTTATCATTAAATCTTATGAAATAAAGCTTGTGCTTATGATGAAACATAAATTGAATCATACGTACAATGGTAAATTTTCTGCTGACATGAGGTATCTACGGGTAGCTGTGAAACAGCTGCAAACTGCTCATAGAATACCTCACACAATCGTTTTTGGTAGCATTATCTGCAAGATCTGCTACCAAAAGAAAAAGTTATCCTGCATATAACTTTTTCATATTCCAAGTATTGATGTAAAAGTATTGATTATGTGTTCATCTAGTTGAGATGCCTGCAGCACTACAATTCATCACTCTTCACTCACCCAACAACATATCATGAATTTTATCAATCATTTCTGGAATAATGATGACCTCAACAGGGCATCCAGAACATTCATATAACCACTTTGAACATTTTGAAACTACTTATAAACTGTTCTAATTGGAAGTGCAGATGCCATATAGTACTAATCAAGTTTTTTTAATCTTCTGAGGCAATTTTCCCTTCATAAAGTGATGTTCAATCAACACATAAAACTTTCTTTCATCCACTTAAAAATCACTTTTTCAATTTAAACAGAATACAAACGCAGAGAAATTAACTGATCAGGTTAACTGATCTAAATGGTTATCAAATTCTATATGGTTTTTTAATTTGTCCAGTTTTGATGTATATAAAAAAAAACTTTATTAACTTTTATTATTAATGTCATTTTCATGAAAAACTCATTCATACAAGCTTGCAACCAAATCAACAAAAACTGTTTTTATAGGACTTCAGGATTCAAATAGGATATAAATTTATTGAAAATACAGGTTAATGGGCAAATAATTACAGCACAAATTTCTAATTTTGACTGATAGGATTCAAGCAGTAAAAAAATTTAAAAGATGTAGCAGAAGTATTCAGAGAAAAGCTACAAATAAAATTTATTTTTGAATTAAATAGTGCTACTATGGTTTTTCAATATTTTCACAGTGTTACCAAATTATAAACTACACAGTTAGTTATTATAAAACAGATGTGCCTTGATAAATCTATTTGAGCAGGTGAAAACTGTGAAGTTGTTTAGACTACTGATAAAAACATAAATTAGATTGATTATAAATGACTATTTTATAAAATATAACAAAATGTCCTTTATAATAAATTTAGAATTCTTCGTCTCTGTTTCAATCTTACGATACCTTAGTTCATCTTTTCTTGTGCCGGGTCCACTCATTCAGCTTCTCGACAAAAAACCAAACCTTGCCTCATTTCTTGTTCCACCATCATTCTCATCTTGCCTCAGTATTTGGTCATTCTTCTTGTCTTTATCTTGATTTAAAATCTGGTTAAATTTTAATGAATTCCATACAATTGTTTCATACAATGTAGAATTATGTAGTTCATAGTTTGGCAGCAGATTGAAGATATGGAAAAACCATTAAAAATTATTTAATACAAAAAATATTTTAATAAATATTCTTGCATTTTTTTTAGGTTGTCACAAACTCCTTTCTTCTGTAACTTTCAAATCTTTTCATTTTGCACCCTAACCATGTAAATTTTCATTATTCTACTGCAGTATATCATTTCAAAAGCTTATCATCAAAAGCATTTTAAAAGTTATTATCATTTATCTAGTTTCCCTATTGCCCTTATAAGTGTTAATCTGTAAATTAAAATTTAAAAAACTGAATTACTTCAGTATGTGTAAGTACCAGAAAATTGATCTTTTCCTTGAGACTTTTCACTGTTTTTACCAGTTTGTTTTCTTTATGTTAAACTGCATCCTACTATGTAAAGTTAATACCAAAATTCTGCAACTTCTAGGAGATTGTTTTCTTTTTTAAAATTTAATTTTTAACCTTTTTTTGCTATATCTAGTTAGTTATATACTTTTTTATTCTATATTGAATTTCTCATAATCGATGGGAGAAACATCTTTATTTTTGTCCCTGAATTAATCCTTAATGGGAGTAAACTCTTCATCATTGTCTCATTTTTATTCTTTCAACTTAAAAGATGTTTTATATAAAACATCTTTGTACCTGTTTTATTTTGAGATGTTTTATATAAAACTGGTACAAAACATTATAAGGGTTGTGTATAAAAAACTACTATTTGAATATTTAACTGCTGGTAATACAAATTCTGTATCTATTAAATTTTAGATATCTGGTTGAGTTAATGTATGTGAAAATAATTATGCATACATAATTTAATTCAAGTCAACTGTATTACGCTCAAACTTATCAATTTTTGAGTAGCGATGAAGATATATAAAAATCACGAACACACACATATAGTTGCTGGCATGCATGGATTTAGGAAAATGATTAAAATATAACAAAAAATAATTTTATAAACAAAAGCATATAATTTGTAATTTAACATTAATTTTAAATATAGACGATCCAATAAATATAAATTATTTCATCAGATTTATTTTATAACATGTAAATGTATTATTTAAAAAAAAAACCATTTAAACTATGTCAAAAAATATAATACAAGATTCAAATTAACATAATTTTTTACTTACATATAATAAAAGTTACATTCTTATTTGAAATTTTCCTGCTTTTGTAATATACTTAACACCTTTAAATGGTTTATATTTTTCACCATACATGTCTAATCGATTCACTTTTAAACCGGATACTGCCAACTGATTTATTGTAAATTTAACCTGTGAACCATAAGCACATTAAACTGAATAAATATAAAGAATGCATACTGAACATGAGAAGCTGAAATCAAGAGCTGTTCTCACACAAAATCAAGTTGTATAATTCTATATGCAGCATATCAGTCTATTTGGTAGCATTCTCAATAAATGTTTCAACCATTTTTTGCACACATATGACTATTTTATTAAGCAGGTATACACTGATATTCTTCAACTCTTATGTTATCTTTATTGTGTTTCTAATGAACAACTTTTACTGAATTCAGATTTCTTATTTCAGTTCCTTAAATACACAATTCATTGTTATGAGTGACATTCATGCTTTGCTTTAATAAGTCAAGTCAAAATAATTACAACCAACAATTGGCAAGAAAATAGTTTTGGTTTTCACAATTAGACAGCTTTGTGTTTTTTTTTAGAGAACTTCAATCAATTTCATGATTTTTTTTCTTTAGCACTTAATAGCTGTCACTTTTAGCATAATTTAGAAGTAAATTGAACATAATTTTGCTGACACCTCTTAGTTTATGGTCAATTTTAACATGGAGTGCATAAAAGTATGTTTTCAACACGTTTATTATTTTATTTTCACAAAGACAAGAAGCTGCTGGGTCTCATAAAGAGATATGTGAAGTTTATGATATTAATTTGACTAATAGAATACGCGCGTTAGAATCTGTTTAAAAATTCAATTCTAGGAATTTTTTACTCACATGATTCAATCAACTGACTAAAGTCAATGAAGACCAAATTCGGGCTAAATTGAATCAGAATGCCATATAACTGTGCAAGAGATTGGAGAGAAGTTAAATTATCACACAACAATTGAAAATCACATCTAATATCCTGGACTTGTTAAGAACCTGATATTAAGATTATACATGAATTGAAAAAATGTAACACAATGAATCAATATTTGCGACATGCATCTCAAACACAATATAGTCGACCCTTTTTTAGACAGATTACCACTCGTGATGAAAAATGGATATTTTACAATTACATTAACTAAAAATGATCATGGTCTGAGGATTATGAACCAGCATAAGCCACCACATCAAAAGACTAAACTGCATCAAAAGAACATGCTGACGATTTGCAGGGATTATAAAGGTGTTGCATATTTTGAGCTGCTTCCAAGGAACCCAATGATCGATTCAGATGTTTACTATCAACAACTAATGAAACTGGAGGAAGCAAACACAGAAAAACAGCAAGAATTGACAAATAATAATGGAATCGTGTTTCAGCAAGACAATGCAAGGCTTCACATATCATTAGATTTTTCTTAAGATTGCAAACACTTTTGATTGTTAAAACCTTCACTAATGATTATAACCTGAAACTGCACTCAACTCAGTTTTTTTCTGATAAAGACCAAAGGTTATCAGATAAAATAGAAAATACATAATTGATTAAAGTTCATTTTTAGTATAAAAAAAATTAAGTTTTATTCTGAATCTTAAAATCAAGCTTAATTCCATGCTAACCCAAAAGTAAAATCTATGTAGATGTCTTTTCTGAACTTACCATCCTTCACATGCTTTCCACAAATCAGTTTAGTGTTTTTTTTAATATATTTTAATCCATATAATATGAAATAAAATAACTGATAATTACCAAAAGTTATTTAGAACTGTGGTTTTCTATGGCAATTTTAGAGGAAAATACGTCATTTACTATATGACTTGACTCGGCTAAATTCTGTAGTTAACTTTTCCCACAAAAAAATGTGTTAGAAACAGTCAAATATCCAATTTCATTCCTTAATTTATTTTAAATCCATTATTATATTTTTCACTTCCAAAATATACAACAATAAAGATGTGCCATGATACAATTCTGAAATAACAGTAACCAGATGTTTTAGATAATTTTTTAATGCATGCCGAAGCAAGTGCTTCATTGAACTAGTTCTTTTATGAAAAGTAAATTGATAAAATCTAATTTGGACTTTATTTACATTAAAAATAAGAAAAACCAGCCTACCATTGTGACCATTACAAATTTTGGAAAAGTTGTTTTTTAGAATTTAAGTAAATTTTAAATAATTTCTTTGTCTTCAAAATGTTACTTTATTACAGTACATATTTTTATAATCGTAATTAATAAATTCATTGTGTCAGTGTAATAAGTTTCAAAACAAAACAATTTAAGTGTGATCCAGTTTTTACTACACACTCCTTTCTAAAAAATAATTATGTAGCTGTATGACATCATGCTTTCCGCAGGAACTAAATTTTTTGTTCGTGTAACACACAAGCTCACATGGACAGTGTGTCAGACAGGAAAGTGGTGGGGGGTGTTGGATGTCAGGACAAAGAAAAAGCTCTCTTCCATCTTGAGACCTGGTGGGGAAAACATCAAGGTTCAGTTGTAGTGTTAAAAAAATATAAAGTGTAATGTAAAAAGGACAGATTTGATTACTATGAAAGAATTACAGGTATGAGAATTTTCTTTTTATTACAGAGGCCTCTCCAAATTTAAATTACGTCGAATCGGCTACGACCAGTTCAAAAACTGATTAACAATTAAAAACTGTTCTAAAGAAAAAGTGAATTTTACAAACAGTGTTAGACTACGCTTTATTTAGTAGTACTATTTATGGATTGGCCAATACCAAATTTATTTATATAAGTATGTACTGTATGAAAATTAATGTATGTACTGTATAAAATTGATGTATGTATAAATATTAGTGTTTAGCTATAATACATTGAGGGACTCGAGTTACCATGATGACAATATTAAGAAATAATAAATTTATCTGTTGAAACATAGTCCAGTACATCATTTCGCAGTTCCCGAATAAGTAATTAAAATTTTATTTTATATATAATTTTTATTTTTCAAAAATTCTGTTTATGTGTAATAAGAACCACACCCAACAACTTGCACCATTTAGCAGAATTGGTAGAACATACATTGGTGTCTTTAAAAGTGATAAATACAGTTAAATGTAAAAATTCAAAATATTAAAAAAAGAGAATTCAGAACTTAAACTGTATATAAATCGATCATGAACACTACATCAACACATTTAAAAAGAGCAGGTAGAAGGTAATTAGCCACCGGGCTGATCTAGTGGTTAACGCAACATCATAAATTAGTTGATTTTAAAGTCGAGAATACTAAGGTTCAAATCCTAGTAAAGTTGTTTACTTTTATAAGGATTTGAATACTAGATTGTGGATACTGGTGTTCTTTGGTGGTTGGGTTTCAATTAACCACAGTTCTCATGAATGGTCGATCTGAGATTGTACAAGACTACACTTCATTCACATTCATTCTGTTACAGTAGTTCCAGAGGCTAAACAGAAAAAGAGAAAAAAGGTAATTTCAGACACTGGTCAGTGTGTAACTGCTTTGACCTTTTTCAGTTTAATTCCTGACAAAGATATCTTTCTTTTTTTTTAATATAACTTTAAGGAAAAAATTATGTTTGATAAGCATGATTTACTATTTATTGCTTACTTCTTTGAAAAAAATCAAAGAAATAAGCAATAGGTATATTTGAGCCCACACAGATTGTGATGGATGGTCACCAAAAGTAACAACAATAAAATTATGTCAATTCTTATTCAGAATATGGAGAAAAAATGAGATTAAACACTTTTACTCACATTAATAGTCGGATTTGAATCAGCAGCTGGTACACCTGATTGAAGGGTGATCTAAAACAATACATAAAAATTTTACAAATGAAAAAACACAAAATGCAAAGGAGAAAATGCAGAAATTAAATTTATAAATAATTTACAAAATTAATAATAATTTCCTACTTTTATTATTTAGTAAAATTTCTATGAGTAAATGTTATAGAATGGTTGAAGAAATTTATTAAAGGATAATACTGTTTTTAACCTTTTTGAGACTGGCGTCATGCTTACACAAACTGCAATTAACTGTTCTCAAAGACTAAAGTTGCATAACTAATTTTAGAACTTTATTGTTTGAGCACTATCATCATGTAAATGCGAGTAATATAATCTTTTTACAGACATGAGGGTGCACTCTATTGACTTTAAAAAGAACTATTTACACTTTTGATAAGTTGCAGCTAACAGCTAGAAATAGAATAAAATCATGTTACCAGCATTCTAAAAACCCATTAGATTAACTTGAGACACACATTTTACTTTTTGTCTTTTATTTGGTGGATTTTGGATTTGTTTCACTAGAAATTGTAACTGGGCTTTCAGATTCAATTTCTGTTTGCTGTTTATTATTATTATTAGAAACTGATGCAATTTCACTACCAATAAACACACTAAAACTAACTTCATTCATAGACATGTTATGATCATCAAAAGAATCAATAACATTTGCTTTTGCATTCATCACATGATTTTTCATTTTGCAAAATTTAAATTATTTCACTTCTATTACATAAATTCCATGATCTGCCACATATAAAGAAGAAGTACATCTTGGACATGAATGTGACGAATCTGCCACGTTCACTAACAGGGTTTTTAACCTATTCTGAGCACAAACTAGGATTTACAGTTATTCCCAGTCAGGAATAAATAAAAGTAGAATGCTGTTATAAGTAAAAAAATGACTTCTTTGACTTCTTGATTTTTATATCTTAAGGCCCATGAGCTCAGAAATAAAATAAAAAAATCAAACTAAAAAATTTGGAATGTAAGTCTGTATTGCTGTCATAGTCTAATTAGCCAACTCAGAACAAATTTCAACTAAAATAATGAAATTTATTGGGTGAACTTCATGTTTTAGGTGAATTGATTGTATATAAATATATATATATATATATAAACCTCAAACAGGTTAGGAATATAAAGAAAATATCAATTATAATGATATTGGATATAGTGACCACAAACCTGCCTCATGGTTGATTTGGTATGCTGTTAATACATAAATACAGTATGTATATTGTTTATAATTACATTGGTTGTAGTGACATATTGGTCATTATAACTTCTTTTTTCTACTGCACTGCAACATTTTATCGCACAACAGTATTTTTTTTTATGTATCCTGTGTGATTCATTCAATAGTGAATTAATTATGATTGTGAAAAACATTCATGATAGAGGAAAAGGCACACATTATCAGGAGGTTAGAGAATGGTGAAACCAATAAGGACATTGCCTAAGAATTAGGCATAGGTCAATCAACAATATTGGCGATTTGGAATAACCGGGAAAAAATTTAGAAAAATTTTGAAACAAATTCTATGAAATCAAAAAAATTACAGCCTAGTCAACATAATGATGTAGACCAAGTGCTGGTAAAATGATTTAAACACCAGAGGGCTAGTAATATCCCTATTAGCAGCCCTATACTCCAAACTAAGGTGAGCAATTTTTCTGAAAAATTTGGTAAACCATGTGAAATAACTTCAGCTTGGATACAACGGTTCTGTCAGTGACACAATATTGTGCCAGGGAAAATAAGTGGCATGGCTGTAGCAGCTCCAACTGGTGTGTCAGAAAAATAGCTAGAAACCATTTGGCCACTTTTATTAAAAAAACATCTTATTTTGCAAATGATATAAGATTTAGATAAAAAAAAAACACAAATAACTATTCTGGATGCTACAATTATATTAGAAAGATCATGGAATGTGGTTTTTCTGCTGAATGTAAAAAATTGCTTTTAACATGCAGAATTTTTACTACAGGCTGGTAAAGTTACTGATGTAGCATGCAAAGAAGAATCTTTAGCGGAATGGAGTATTAGTCTGCAAAACTAATCGTTGGCAAATGCTTGAGATTATAAAGATGTTGACACAGATTTAGAAATTCATGAAACTGTAGCAGATGATGATGTAGTGACTTCAGTACTAACTGAAATAGAAGGAGACATAGGTAATGACAATGAAAGTAACAATAGCGACAACAATGAAGACATCAACCTGCCAAATCTTCTGGAAGTTTTAGCAGCAATGAAAACATTTGCTGGTTTCTCAGTATTACAGAAAATCTAATGAAGAAACAAAGAATGTTTTTGTTTTCATTTACTAAGAACCTTCAAAAACTGTATTACAACATGAAATATTTCAAACAAAGCAAAATACCTGACTTTTTGCAGAAAAAGTAATTTAAAATTTTTTTTTCTATTTTCTTTTACTCTACTGTATTTGTAATTATTATTGCATATTTCTGTTTTTTTTTTTTTTTTCATTTATATTATTTATTTGTGGAAAGAAATCATTATTATTTTTAATGATTACTATTTTACTGTAGTAATGGGGAATACTTAATTTCAAAGGGATTTTGAATTTCAATTGTTCAATCGCAGCAAAACAGCTGTTTGTGTTTGTGCAGCATAGATGTAATTTTATTAGTTAAGTATGTTCATCATTAAACATGTGGAAAGTTACATACAATACTAGTATGATAATATCAAAATATTCTTAATAATTATCTGAAAATGAATCAATTAAGTGATATAATATAGCTCCAAAATAACATAGATAACTATAGCAGGAGACTTTATCACTAAGACTTAGTGATAATCGATAAACAATACAATCACAAGAGATGACATGTTTTTATATTCTATGCAGACAAATTACAGTCATTGGAGTAAAAACCAATAATTTTCTTAAAACCAGAAATTTTGTTGGGGCAAGATCAAAGTAAAAATTACGTCAGGTGTTTCTTTAATTCACAGTATTAATATCTTTCATAATAAACAGGGATAAAATCAGGAAAAGGGATATGAAAAATGGAAAATCAAGTAGCTGGATCCTTTTATATGAGCAAGCTAATCCAAGTTGGTTAAATAATAATTTGTGTAGTACAATGAATAAAATCCAGAGCACCTGCTATAACAACTCTCAACTTAACTTGCCATCAGTTGATTTTTAGATGCTTTCTCAATTGAAATTAACTTTGAAAATAAAGTACAACAAGGATGTTTATATCTTTTACATTTTTAATTCAATAAAGAAGATTAAAGAAGTTCCTATGAATGGATTATAAGAATATTTAAAAAAATGTTTTTAAATGTCAACAAAAACATGCAGCAGTACAGAACTTCTTTGATAGAAATACAAGAGTGACTGAAATTTAATGCAAATCCCAACCCCGTAGGAGAAGACACCCACCACCCCTCCCATTCCTAGCCCTGAGGGGCTTTACCGGAAGTCATCTTATTGACCTTCATACTGATTACATATCTCAGTCAACAGCTAAGCCTCGGTCGGGATGCCCCTGATGCAAATGCTGCAGTCGACATTTAGCATCAGAGCAAGATACCTCAGCAACAAACGCCCTCACCATAGGCTTAGTTCGACCTACATGTAGCCCTAAAATTATATAACCGCAGTGCAGAAGCAGGAAACCTCGCGCCTACTCTAAATCAATCTAACTACCCATGTGACTTTGAATGCCATATACGCAACAATCAAATCGATTGTAGATCAAATTCCCATTCAAAATGCTACTTGCAGCATCAAAATCTTGACCTATAACAACATTACACATGCAACATGTATTCACAAAGGGTCAGAACAGAGGGTAATACCTCCCAAAGAACCATGTTCACATACATTCCCTTCTCCCCCCCACATCAGACCCAACACCACCAAGGCCACCTGCACAAACAAACCGACCCCAGCGATGCCAAGCCTGATATTCCTACCGACGCTCCAGCAAAGCAGCGCTAACTTAAAAGGTAGTCATTGCCCTGCCAGAGCTATGCCACAATGCAAACTCAGTATTAAGAAAATAACCGTGCCTTGTTGCCACAGTTATTTTGTAACGTAATGTAATGGTTAAATGTAATGCACACTTACTCATGGCCTGCCAATGATACAAATATTACATAAACGTATATTTCATTTGCTGCACAGTTTTACATTAATTTTTCCACTAACAACCAATTACACAGCTTCAAGTACCTCCCAATGGTTTTCTCATTCCCTCAAGGAAGAAACCTAATGATCTTTCCTTGATCCACGACCTCAGTGACTGTCAGTTCATTGTGGTGAAATGAAAACTTCTAATATCTATCTTTATTTGTAGAAAGAAGTGAAAAGCACAGGGTGCCAAATCTGGTGTGTACAGATGGTGTGGAACAGGTTGCAAACTTCACACGAGCCTCTGAGGCTGCACACAATGTTGTGCATTATTGTATTGTAGACTTATCAGCTCTATGGATTGCCGATCACAAACATGATATAAATGTCCCATAAGGTCTTTTAATATCTATATAGTGGAGAGACATTTTAGCTGACCCAACTTTCAGGTACATTTGCTTGGTATGGCAGAATGGTTTCAGGAAAACTTTTCTTGCAGTATTGTTTTGAATTTCTTGATTGTGGTGAATCACAGTGCAGTATTCCATACTCTATATATCGGAAAAATGTCACTAGCATCCACTTTTTTCAGTATTAAAATATCTTGCAATTACATAGCAGGCATTCTTAACTCCATAACAATAGTGAACAACAGAAAATGACAGCGTGTAGGTGAATGAATTTTGGAGTGTTACTAGTAGGGGGATTACAAAACAGAAGCATGTGTTACCTTTGGCCAATATTTTGTTTCCTGTTACATTCTAGTGTGCATTAATTTCAGCCGTCCTCGTATAATATAAACCTTTTTAATGTACAGAGTTTTAAAAAGAAAAATTCATCACTTTCCATTAGCTTTTTAAAGCTCTTTCTTCAGGCTATTAAAATAAAATTTAGCCGCTTTATATCTTCTAATCTTTTACGACAAATATAAAGCAAAAATCATCAAAAAAAGTTGACAATAATTCTACAGTTCGTTCGACTATAATGTCTGACAATTAGATAGTTTATCAGTAGTTAGTACCAACTTAGATAAAGTTTTACTTGACCCAGTCTGGTGGAAAGGCAATATTTCCATGTTAACCAATGGTTTAATCAATTCTAAATCTACAAATGACAAATACATATTAATTGGTATTAAATAATTTTCTGCAATACCCTTTCCACACAAAAATTAAAAGTAATGAAATGTTGTAAAATGCCTAACAATAACAGTATTTATCTAATAAAAATAATAACTTACAGTTCCGCGAATATTAGGAAGTCTTGAAGTATCAATACGTCCAACATCCCAAACAAGAACTCTGCTGACTGGATCAAATGAATATTTACCTTGTGTAGGAACTAGTACACAGTTTAATACACACTTAGGCATGGGAATTTCCAGCACAACATTTTCAACCTGTATTGTAATAAATAGATAAACAAAAAATAAAATATTTCTTAAATTTCAGTCTGATATTTATTTATTTTAACTGAAAGCCAGCAGTACATGATGAAGTAAATTATTTGTTGAGAACATTAAAATTATATGCTTCCAAACATTTTTACTTCTTAGCTGCTAATGGAGGATCTAACAAATGCCACCAAAGATGCTGGGCATAAAAACCAGACTTGGAAGATAAAGAAAGAATGGGTTACTGAGGTGATACTGGATAAAATGGATGAGAGAAGAATGTCAGAACAGAAGAGGACATGGCAAACATGGTTGATGGAAAGATTAGACACTATTGAGAAATTGGAGATAGGGAAGTTTGAAGAGATGGATAGAATAGTTATGAAACTTGTATTTAAAAGAGGAAAAGTAAAACTAGGATCGAAATAGTGATAGAAGATGGGGAGGTGGTTGATGGAAAGAATGAAGTTCTAAGTAAATGGAAACGATAAGTGGAAGGACTTTACGAAGTAGATAAAAGACCAGATCCTACGAATGAGGTGAATCTGAAACGTGTGAGGAGATAGGTTGCTACAATATGGAGGGAGAGGTAGAAAAAGCCTTAAAGGAAATGAAGAACAGGAAAGCATGTGGAGCCGATTCTACTAAGAGTATACTACTCTTCGTAGTTTACTCTCAATAGTATACTACTAAGAGTGTTGAACAGGAGACTTTGTGGAAGACTAGAGAGATGAGTTGGGGAAGAGCAATTCAGGTTTAGAAGGGAGAAGGGAACAAGAGATGCAATAGGGTTAAGTGATTGGAGAAATATATACTGAAAAGCAAAGAGATGTATATGTGATCTTCATAGATCTGCAAAAGGCATTTGACAGGGTGGAGTGGGATAAAATACTAAGAATTTTAAAGGAAAAAGGAGTCGCTTGGAAGGAAAGGAGATTAGTAAGAAATCTGTACTTGTCACAGGAGGTAAAAATAAAGATCGGGAATGATTTATCAGAAGAAAGCAGAGTTGGGAGAGGGGTGTGGCAGGGTTGTTGCATGTCACCGACTCTGTTCAACTGTTACCTGGAAGCGATAATTGAAAAGAGTCTTAACTGGTAATAAGGGTGTAAATATTGGAAGAAGGAGGATAAAGTTCATTAGGTTCGCTGATACATGGCAGTGTTGGCAGAGAGTGAGTACATGATGAATGAAATGTTGAGAAGAATAAATCAAACTTGCGAGGAGTATGGGATGAAGATAAATATAAAGAAGGCAAAAAGCATGATAATTAGTAAATCAACCAAAAGGGCAACAATTAAAATTGGAGAAATAGTGTTGAGTAAGTGGTATCCTTAAAGTATCTGGGTTGCATCATTAAGGAAGATTAGGAAGTTAAAGTATAAATTGCTAGGGCAAATGAAGCATTCAGCAAAATGAGGAGAGTGCTATATAGCAAACTACATCTGCGACTAAGAAAAAAACTGGCACAATGTTTTGTGTGGAGTGTGGCCCTTTATGGGGCAGAGACATGAACTATTAGGAAGGATGAGGAGAGAAGATTGGAGGCCTTTGAAATGTGGGCTTGGAGGAGGATGGAAAAGATAGCTGGATAGAGAGAGTTCAGAATAAAGAGGTACTATGTAGAATGAGAGAAGAGAAGACGCTTATAGAAATAATAAAAAGAAGAAAATGCAATTGGTTAGGGCATTGGCTGTGACATGACTGCCTGTTGGTGACAGCGTTGGAGGGATTTGTACCAGGGAGGAAAACAAAAGGTCAGAAATGAATGAAGCTGGTAGACAACATAAAAAGGAAGGAAGTTATTACAAAATGAAAAGAATTGCACAGAATCGAGAAGAATGGAGGGCGGCCATGTGAAGACCTGCGTTTGGGCAGAACACTTACAAAAAAAAGGCAACTATTTAAAAAGTTGTCAAAATGAATCACAATTCACAACTGTCAGGATTACTATCACTTATAACTAGTTGAAATGAAACTGTTGCTTTTTGTGTATGATAAAAACACAAATGTGCCTAAATTAACAACTGCCAAAATTAAAAAGTTGATAGTTATTAGTAAGTAAATCATGCTAATATACCTAAAACATAGTATAAGAACTTTTAATTCTATATTCATTTCAATATAGAGGTATATGAGATTAAATGATTTATTCAATGGTTGGATGATTACATGTAAGTACTCTACTCTTATGTGATATTCAAGACATGTATATTGGCGGCTGAAATGATGGTTTAAACAATTGATTGCTACAATTAGCAGCAATACAAAACCCAGATGGTACTAAAGTAGTTTTCTCGGCCAACAGTTATTATTTCAAGAGATTCAAGCGATCCATTAAAATCTATGTAATTAAATTACACTTTCAATTCAATCATGTTTGTATTTGAACTTATTTGATTATGCATCTTTTTACTTTTTTTTTTTTCTTTTTAACCCTAAAGCGAACTCATCAACTTTTTTTTTTGGCTAGCCTGGGCAGTGTCAAGGTTGCTAATAGATTCTACAAGATGTTATTCGGTGCATGTGTATACCTGTGCACCACAAACTAAACCTCCACCCCTAGCTAACCACCTCTGTGAGTGTGTGTGTGATACACACACATGCCCAACACTATACATACAAAAAAGCACTTACCAATACATCAACTCAACTCATCAACCTCAGAACAATTTTGTTAATTAGTACAGTCTATAATGTTTTTTTTTTTCATGAATTCAATTTGATCCTTCTCTTGTTTTTTCATTGATGCTTTAATAATATTTATTACACCTTTTGTTCTTATTTTCAAAAGAAAATCTTTGAAAAAATTTTGTACTTGAGTTTTAGGTGGATTTTCTATCTAAATTATCTTTATCTTTTGCTCTTTTTTTATCCTGGACTTATTCAAATAAAATATACATATTATAACAGATAATTTGTTATCTGTTCATCTGCTTCTTTTTTTTTTCAAGAAGGTTTAATTTTCCACATGACTTTTTCCTTTTTTCATTTTGGTAATGTTCTTTATCAAAATTTGCTAGATAATATTGCTTTTTAGAACGATCTTAGCAGTATCTTTGGCACTGCTAAAATAAACATTCTCATTTGTTTTTCTGATTTCTTTTAACAGTAAAAGAACTGTTTGAAAAACCACAATAAATATGGGGATCAAACACCAGTTATGTTTATATAATAACTGTTCATGAAATGTTTTATAATTTTTACTGCTCAAAATAATCTATTTATTACTTCTATCATCCAGGTGAAACCAAACCTCATCACTAAAATAAGTACAATTCAGCATCTTGATCTCATTCTCTTTTATAGCCCTAAAAGTAATGATGATAGGAAATATTTAAAAGAACAATTTTCTAAGTAATTTTTTGGGCAAAGCATAACTGACATGTCCTTAGAATTTGAGAAATGAACAATAATGGTCTGCCAGAAAGTCTTCAAATTTTGTATATCCTCACAAAACTTACAAATTAAATACAATATTGTCGACTTTTTGAGAATTACAGGTCAATTATCTTTCATGTCTACATGAAAGATTAAAACATTTCTCTACAATAAACATGCTCAAATTCTTAGAAATTGATATGGATGACACGACACATCTTGAAGGAATGAACACTAAAATCATACTAATGCACAAAAGGATTATTTTAAATGCATCTAATTGTAGGTCAATGAACAAATAAAATAATATAAAATTTACTCATGCATTTATTATAAATAGATATCCTCATTCTAATAGTAAAGTCCTTTTTGAAACATCTGTTTATATAAATTATTATTATTTTTTAATCTGAACTCATTACTTAAATGAAATGTTGTTTACGCATGAGATACTATACTATAGCTTTGGAAAAAGAATTTTTCTACTATAACATTACAATAATATGGGATTATTCTACAAAGGAAGAAATCATACTAAACAGTCATCAAAATAATTTGGAAAACAAGAAAACACTCAAAAATGTTTAAAAAAATTGTTTACTAAACATCTAAAACTAGATCAAAACTTTGTCTAAAAAAAGCGGTCATCAGTAGATATGAGGAATTAATATTTATAAAGTACACAACTTAAGAAAGTAATAATTATTAATTAACAAATAAACAATACTAACAAACCCCTACAAAGTTCTTGATCAAATTTTGTAAAAAAAAAAAATAATAATAATAAAAAGAAAAAAGATGTTGTGAAAAAAGTAAGAAGTATTATTTTAATGCAATCTGATTGAAAACTTAGCTTAAAATGCATGTCTTGGATGAAAGTTTCAATCCAAGACAGCTCATTACAACGTTTTAAAAGATATTGTTCAACAATTGTCTAGTTGCTACTCAAAGAACTAGATAAATCACTTTATGCACTTATAATACAACAACTTGATTGGATTTCAATTAATTTACATATCAGTAATATACTACATTTGTATAACAATGTATTCCCAACAATATTTTATGATTTATCATCCAAGCACTTTCAGAGTAATTACCCATCTTCAGGGATTATTTAAAACTACAAGTTTGTATCCGATCATACAGTACTGTATGTGTGGTTAAAATTAATTTATTACAAAATAATAAAGAATAAATAAAACATAATAACGCTTTATTTAATGTCAACTTATTTTAATTAATGATGACCGATTGTTATGAAAATAATTTTAATTTTAATTATATAATATGAACATGGTTACAAATTCATAGTTTTAAATAATCCCTGAAGATGAAGTATGAAGTATCTGAAAGCACTTGGATAATACATCTTAAAATATTGTTAGTAAGTGGGAATACATTGTTACACAAATTATAGTAATACCAATGGTGCTATGTTGATAAAATTAAATCTATACTATATTTGTATATATTAAACATCTAGTAATGTAAGTTCAGCAATTCATTCAGAATAACCCTGAATAATTAAAACTGTCAAAATAGGAAACAATAAATTCTATTTACAACTCATATATGTAATTTATATTTAAAAAATAATAAATCAGAAACTTACAGTACGACCCACAGTTTGTTTCGGACCGACTGTAATATCTAGTCTACCTTCTCGGAAACTGACAGCATGCCTAACATATATTGGAATGGCAACAACACTTTGTGAACCGATATGGTACGACATCAATCTTAAATTACCATCTGGTGGAATGAATGATAATATCCTTTCTGACTGAAATACATTCAAAATAGATAAATAAGTAACACTATTAATAAAAGATTTACAAATATATAACAAAGAAATATAAAACATAAAAATTAATTATTTATAAAAAACAATATTTATTTCTACATCCTGTTCAATGTATATTCAATTTAACATCTTCTGAATTATGAAAAATTCTTTCTATATAATATCTCCTTGTATTTAAAAAAGAAATATATATATTATTAAATGAAAGAGTCAAAGTTAATGTTTTGAGAAATTAGCTTTTATCTCATTTTTTTTTTATATACTGGAATACAAATTATATATTTAACACAAAATAATAATTTCAAGAGGATAAAGACTATGAGGATAAATAGTTGATACTATGTAGAAAAATATTTAGAATGTTGATAATGTGTTTATATTTATAGATATACTATCTTTGTTAAAAAGCATAGCAATTTATTCTTTAAAAAAAAAAAAAAACAATAACCAACTCTATTGCAACAGAAAACTGAATTATTTTTTGAGTAGCTCAACACAATACTTCAGCTTACAAGTGAGGATCTTCTTATTTCTTTTTTTTTTTTCTTTTTTTTTTAAAGGGCAAAAAACGCTTAAGCGTTATCATCGCCAGACTTAAATATTGTGTGTTCACAGATAATATATGTATACATAAAAATGGTTAAAAACTTAAAATACTAATATGGACTAAAA
>JAAAKQ030288725.1:0-10339 GCA_010016005.3 Zanna intricata | reverse complement strand
TTAACCGTAGGAAGTTGAAATTTTTGGATTTAAGAGTGTTGTAACATCTAGTTGTGCACTCTTTTGATTGTAATAGATCTAATGAAAAGTGTCCAAAAAAAAACCAATAGTCCAAAAATATTTGGATCTTGGACTTTTTCTTAAATGCAGTAATAATAAATTTATAATCTTGAACAAACTCAGGTCGACTAATCCTGAGACGTGTTGTTAATTGAAACCCAACCATCACAGAACACAGGTATTCACGATATAACCTTTAAATTTCTGCTTATTTTTTTAAACGATAATTTAAATTGCCGTTATATGTAAATTATTTGAAGTCATTTTTTATTATTATTGATTTAAATGTAATGCTATATTTTCATCTGATTTTATTTCTTGAAATAATTTCAATCGAAAATTTAAAAAACTCAGTAATGAAACCTAAAAAAGTTTACGTTAAAAAAAAATAATTCATTTTTTTGCAATTCAAAGGGTCTTAGCTTAGAATTTCAGAGTAGCAATCATCCGGCTAGTTTTAATATGAGCCTATTCATACTCGTATTTCAAATAAAAATTTAAAAAATTAATTAAAAACTTGTTACTTTAAAATAACTTTCCTCATAAATAAAAAATAATACTGGTTCAATTCTTTAATTTGGAATGTTTGAAATCGGCAAAAAGTTTAAATTAAGAAAGCAAGCTGTTGGTGGTTTTTATTGGTGCAGACTTCAATATGTAAAAAAAAAAAAAACAATTGAACCAGCATTATTTTTGTATTTTTCAATGCAATTGCGGTTTTATTAGGTACATTTTTTCAAAATATTCCATTAATGTATTTTGTTTAAAGCGGTTTTCTTAAAATTATATTTGAGAAAAAATTTATATATTTTTAATTTTTTTCGAATATCATTTTTCAAACAACTGGTAACGTAAATTAAGATAAAAACATAACAGAAAGTTTTGAGAAATAGATAAAATAAATACATTTTTAATTCGTTCAGGAAGTTTAAAAATTTATACGTCAAAATGAAAAGAATTCAACATAAAAAATTTCTACCACCTTATAACATATTTTTTTTTTTTTTAGGAAAAAGATGAAAAATAATTATAAATTAATACAATTTTTGTGTAAGAACAAACTTTGAGAACACTTCATAAAACAAAAATTTAATCTCGGTATTACAAAATTAGATGAAAATTAAGTGCCGGCCTACGTGGCGGAGTGGTAGCGTCCCGGCCTTTCATCCGGAGGTCCCGCATTCGAATCCCGGTCAGGCGCGACATTTTTCACACACGCCAAAATTCATTCATCTAATCCTCAGAAAATATACTTAACTGTGGTTCTGGAGGTTAAAGAAAAAAAAAAAGATGAAAATTAAGTAAATATAGCTTTTTCAAGAATAATATTATTTTCAATACAATTATACTTATTTAATTTTTTTTTATTTTTACTTATTTACTTCGACAAATATAATTCACAAAGCATTAATTAAAACTTAAAAAAAAATTACCGTATTAAATTAGAAAAAAGGAACAATGAAGAAAACAAATTACAAAATATTATTTTTGCAAAATTTTCATCTGAAAACTTTCCCAAGTTGCATAGTTTACTTTTTTCTATAATCTTTCCTTAACGAATATAATTGCTTTTCTATGAGTTTAGTTCTTTTTAATACTTGTTATAATAACGGTAACGGGAGGGAGACAAAAAGAAAGAAAGAGAGAGAAAGATTGTAAGAAAGAATATAAATAAATACAGTATGTTCCTCTGAAAAAATTAATTAAGTGTGTATTAATCATAAAAATAATATTAAATGTGCCAAAATTAATTAAATTATGAAAAATAAAATAACTGCAAAATATTGACTATTTAGAAGGCATTAAAACGAATAATTTAAGCAGATAATATTTATCTACATTCCAGAAAACTCAGGATTTTTTAAAAAATTATTATTAACACATTATAAATAATTTATGGCAGAGTAATTTTGTTTTTGTAAAATAAATCTTTTATGTTTATTTTAAATAAATTGGCGAAATCTTTAAAATTGATTAGGAATTTATTAAACATAGCAACGGAAGCATAATAAGGCCTAATAAGCATAATAAGAAAGTTGTACACCAAAGTGTTGTGCTGAGTTAGTCGAAAACTGTTTTCTTGTCTTGCTAGATAGAGGTTTATTATAATAAATTTTACTACGAACATAAAAAACAGACAGCTCAAATTTTATTGAAAATATGTAAAAAAATTATTCTCAACACAAAATAAATTAATTGAAAGTAATAGAGAAACTCAAAAATTATCTTTAAGTAAATATTTTATGTAACAGATAAATATTAAAAATAGTAAAAAAATAAATAAAATTATTTGCAAGAAAATACTTTATTCTAAAGTAATTTTTATAAATTGGAACGAGAAAATCTTTATGAAATAATAAGAACGAAGAAACAACTAACTTAATTTTTATAAAAGGACACGTTACCTTGAATTCTTTGGCACTGATAAAAGTAGATCACGAACGGAAAAGCTGCAATATAAAAAGGTGTCAGAAAACTCTAAAACACGCCACCCATTCTTTTTAATTTATGTTTTTAATAATATGCAGAAAAGGAATTATACTAATTTAAAATTGAATGTATAAGCTAATTTCGCATAACCATGGCGTTGTAAAACTTTTAATTTCTGAAAACGGTTAAAATCGATTTTAGAAACGGTTGATCGGTTCATGCCGATCAAACAACACACGGATTTTACAATTTTAAATTTTTCACATCATTCAGCAATAGTTTTTTTTTTTTTTTTTTTTAATATTCGAAGGATGTTCATATTCATGTAATACGAAATGTTTACAATAGTAAGTCGCACAAAAAAATGCTAAACGGGTTCTATACGATAGAATTTCATACATTCACGAATAAATACTCAATAGAGATAATCAAGAAGGTTTATAACTACCGAAACTAAATATTTTAATTTATCAATTTCAATAAAATTTCAATTTTTAAATGGAATCAATGAAAAAGAAGATTCTAATTTTGGTTCAAGTGGATTTTTTTTTTTTAATATAATTTGAGCCCTTTTTACCAGATGCACCGATTCTAATTGTTATTTATTTTTTAATAAAAGTTCTTACACAATTAGAGTAGTTCCCTTGTAATCTTCCTTTAGAACTCAAACGAGAAGATTTTTGTAACAAAAATCATACGATAAATATAGCAAATTTAATACAAAAGTTTATTTTTATATTATTCTCATTACTAATAAATGTGTTACGGTTGTAATATAATTACAACCTTATAAAATTTTGATATTAAAATAATTTTACAAAATTCAAGAAAATTAGTTCGAAAATTTGAGGTAAAAAAAAAATAAAAAAAACATCATTTTGCAATCTTAACAGCCTTTGCTTACGCTTGATAGTCATTTCTTCACATCGTTCCAGCATTCATTTTCTTATTTATATCAAAATGTACGTCTTTATTTTTGTGTTTCTGCCAAACGGCTTTCTCTTCATATTAGCACCGTTTATTGTAGTCCTACTCGTAATATAAATTTAAAACAATTATATGAGAACGTAATCTTTTAAAAAAATTACATCGGCAATTTATAAAAACCATTTAAAGTAAACCAAAAAAATGGCTTTTTAAAAACTTTTAATTAGAAAATTTTAAAAAGAAAATAATTTTGATTTAATTTTTAATATGAAATTTAAAAAAAATCTACTTTTAAAAAATTAATTTTTTTGTGTCTAATAAAAATTTACTAAGAAAGTGTAATGGTGACAAGACGAATGTCAAATTGTTCAAGCACGTTAAAAAGGATCTAAGGTTAGCAAACATAAACGTGTGGATTTAAAAGACAGAAGGGTGCTTGGGAAAAAAAGAATCTTAAAATTGAAAGGGATCCAAAAGGAGAAGAAAGAATACGATAACATAAAGAGGTAGGAAGAAAAAATGGAAGAAAAACAGTTAAAAAAGGAGTTCTGGAGAGCAAAAAGATTAACCAGAAGTTAACTGTTCTATATGGTCCTACAGTTATCGGTACCGAAAAAAGAAATTTATATGAAAATTTTAAGAATTTCAAATGATTTTATTGTTTTAGTGAAAAATAAAAAATGATGAAGAAAATACATAACGATACGAATCCACCTGGAAAAGAATTTAATTATAAAACAAATAGAAATAAACAAAATACAATGAAAACAAAGAAATTTTCTAAAGGAAAAGATACTGTAGGTAAAATAACACAAGTTGTCTGAATTTTTTACCCAACGCGAAAAGTTTAAATAGAAAACGATAGAATCTATAAGCTGAGGGGACGGTATTATAAACAATAATAATAATAATATAAGTACCCTGTAAAAGGTAAATTATTGGTATAAAACCAGAGATTTAAAAAATTAAATTAACTTAAGTTTTTAATATAGCAGAACAAGGAATATTTTCTTTAATTACAGTTATGCTTTATATTCTTTCAGATTACCTACTTCTTAACCCAACGGGTTGGGTCTAGTGGTGAACTCGTCATCGCAAATCAGCTGATTTCGAAGTGGAGAGTTCTAAGTTCTGATTAAGGCAGTTATTTATATACGGATTCGAATACAAGATCATGGATACAGGTGTTTTTTTTTTTTTTTTTTTTATGGTTGGGTTTCAATTAACCATATACCTCATCGAGGTCGATCTGAGACAGTACAAGACTACACTTCATTTACATTCAAACACATAACCCTCATTCATCCATACAATACCTTACAGTGGTTCCTGAGGCTAAATGGAAAAATAAAAGGAAATTACCTACTTAATGACTGGCTACCTGGCACGTAAAATATAAGCTCTAACAGTAAGAAATTAACTGAGAATTAGAAGTTACGGAAGAAATATTCGGGTTAAAAAAGGTCCCTGGTTCGAATTCCGGTCAGGCATGGCATTTTTCACACACGCTAGAATTCATTCATCTCATCCTCTGAAGATGTACCCCTTAACGGTGAAAAAGTGAAAAAAGATTACAGATTCTAGAAAACAAGATTCATATACCTAGAATAAGTCAATCTAGATTATGTAAATTTGTAATCTTTTGGAATAAAATTGGAACTAAAATAATATTAGAAAGATTTGGAACAACCTTTTAATATTTATGGTTAATATTAGAATATAATCAGTCCTTTATACGGGGCGAATAGATTTTTTGAGGTTTTTTGCAGTTTAAGTTTTGGATTAAGCAAAGATGAGTCTACAGTTTGAACATGAATTCGCAAAATACCGTAGTCGTGGTTTGGATTACTTCATTTATCGAAGAATTAAATCTTTTCTTTGCTTTCAGATTTTTTATCGTGACTCCTATGCTCAGGAACTTATAAACATGCGCATTTACACCATTATTAATCTTTTAATAGCAGAGAACATAAAAATATTTGAAATCGCGAGAAATTTTTATTAAATTAAAAATGTATGTTAGTTTTGTAACAGCATTTGGCTAACAGCCCAAGGCAATTGGTCTTGTCTAAATACAGGGGTTGAACAGCCCTTAGTAGTACAATTGCTTAATACACTGTATAAAGTAGAATAGAAACAAAAAAATTAAAATATGATAAATTCACCTGGACATAAATCTCTATCCAATAACGTAACAGGATAGTAATAACAGTACAAGTAATAGACTGCCCGTTGTATACAATTCACAACAAGTTTAACAATAGATTACACACTGGTAATTGTTAAACCAGTTTTCTCATTCACGTTTTTAATTATGTACGAGTATATTTAAGTAGCATCGACTGCTAGGATTATTAATTATTAATAAATATAGACTTTATTTAATTAATTTCTATGAACCACAGTAACGCGTTACTTAAAAATAGTGTCAAGTTAATTTACTAAATGATAGTATATCATTTAGTACATAACTGAAATATGAAATTGAAAAATATGAAGTAATGACTTCATAACGTTCAATTTCGATCATGATAATATTTGAGAAGTTGCTAAACATCATCAGGTTGTTAGAAATGCAGTTAATTATTATTTTATCCATTAAGAACTTAGTTTTTTAATAATATATTAAACTAAGTGTTTTTGAACATAAAAAATATTTTATGTAAAATTATTTACAATAATTATTTATAATTACTGAAATATATTCAGTAAAATTATCTTCAATAAAATTCAATAAAATAATAATAATTCAATAAAATTGTACAAGTTTTAAATTTATATCCCGCGTTTCAATTTTCTTCTAACATCAGTAATACGTTTATTTTATTATTTTTTTAAAACCATTACACTTTTAAAAATATAATGATTCTGTTAATATCAAAATATTTTTCTTTTTAAATAGCACTGTGCAATTGATTTTAATGAATTGTTTGATTTTGTATTTATTAAAAAGAAATCCTCAAAATAATTTCTATTAAAACAAAAAATAGCCCTAATGTAATTTGTTATTACTTTGTATTTCATAACAAAAATTAATAAGTTTCATCAGTTTGTTTCATTACAAGTATAACTGGAAAAAAATTAAAACCATTTATATATAAATAAAAACACATATTTATAAAGCATGATGACGTATCAAGAATTTATTAATTTACTTACAGGATTGATCATTTTTATTTATAAATGACTGATTCACGAAGTTATGGCTATGTATAACAAAATTGTAACAAATTTTATCTGATGTTAAAAAATCGAAACATGTTGTAAAAATTAATACATAATAATCTTCCTTTTAAAAATAAAATCTGAAAATATGCTACAGAAATTATATTAAAACAGTTTACTTTCGATTGCCTACAGATATATATATGTAGAACACAAACGATAAACTGAAATAACATGATATTAAATGAATAGGGGAATCATTTTTATAGAATCATAATCATAATTGGTAAAAAAAAAACATAGCTATATAAAAAGCATCTTACCACGCGGAGTTCCAGTGCATCAGTATACCTGCATAACACAGTCCTATAATTTATTTCTACTGGAAATATTAGTTATAATCTATTATGATATTTAATAATTAATCAGTCAAAAATAAAATTAACAAAGGCAAGATTTGGTCATTTTAATGGTATGGTTTACAATACCATTTCATTAAAATATAAACAATAATTAACTACCCTCTCTTTTGACTGCACTTGGCAGATAACGTAACTACAAATAACAGCATTAATTTCGTGTTAAATGATTAAGTAGGTTAATTAAATCAAATAACATGTAACAGAATATTATAATATATAAGAAGCTATTAAACAAATTAATGATTGAATTTTAAAAACCGATAAATGCTACAACTTTACCGGCAAGAAATGATCATCTCACTGAACAAGCATAATATAACACAAAGCTAAAAGATAGATACTTTATAATGCAAGCTATATGCAGTGACAGTATACTAAACGACTTAACAATTAATTACCTTTTACACCCGAACGAGTGCAAAGATGGAAACGGCACTCACACTGGACACTAGACCGAACTCCACTTTACGCGGAGTTACTAGTTGACAGAACGAATACGATGACTGTGTTCTCGTCGTTCTGTGCTGCCCCCGACCGCCCCGACACCTCCTTCTACCACAAACGCCTCCGTCAGACTGCAGCAGTAGGGTGGGGGAAACTCAATAATATTTGCAGGTCAATGCGCAACACTTGCACCATCTACCGGCCGATAAAGTAACTCTAGTATTCTACATAATGAAACTCATTACTGGAATACGGTATTTTAGAGTAAATCAAATTGGATACGCTAAAATTTATTGTATTTTTAAACGCTTTTTAGACTAATTAGTCATATTAATGTAATAATAAACAGCAGGACAAAATAAATTTCCTTAGAATAATTAGCTATATTAATAAAGCTACGGAAATTTAGCTATATTAATAAAATCTTAAACATTAAAATCATTTTTGAGTTAATAATGATAACCTATAAAATTTATATTGCTGTCATATTCTGTTACTAATCATATAGAAAAGTATTTCATTTGAAAAATCGACTGAATTTTACTTCATCGCGACTTGGTATTTAAAGTATTCCTTATTTTTTACAATTAAACTCTAAAAAATATCGTTGAATTAGGTTAGATAATATAAATACAAGCCTATTTTATTCTGCCAATTATTTAACAGATAGTATTACATATATAGTTTCACAATTAAATTTTTAATTTTCTGCTTTACAATGTCTATTCCAGTCTTCACATATGGCTGTAAACGAGTAAAGCATCTGAAGTTCAAGATGTGCAAATCAAAATGACATTCTTCAAGAGTAATAGTGTTCACTATATAATAGTCCCTTTGGTCAATAATCTGTGCTTGTAGAGCTAACTGCATCATTTACATTTTGGTCAGCTTGGCATGTTTTTATACAAATGTACATTATTTGACTCAGTGAAGATGGCAACGTGAAAGCACTTCACCCCTCACTTTCCTTAATAAACCTAGCACATGGAATTCTTAAGAAATCATACATATGTTTATATTCTTGAGATGTATGTTTTTTTTTTAAATGCCTAATGTCAGGGCACCTATATAAAGATTATGGTTATTGTGTCTAACAAATACAATGTTTGATACTAGATTGTTATTTTTTTTATAAAGCAAATTCTATAAAATTTAAAATTGTAGGAAAATTAAAAATATGTTTCAGCTCATAAGCAATATTATTGCAATATGTATATATTCCTTTATTTATATATATATATATATATTATGTATATAAACCTTTAAAAAATCACTCTTTTATTAAATGCACTAAAAAGTAAAAAATAATTTTTATGTTAAAAAAATTTTTAAAACATCACTTTTAAATTAAACAAAGTAAAAGGTAAAATATAATTTTAGGACAGTATCTCAGAATGGATCTGACAACATACTTTGATAGTGATATGTAACATTATGTGAAAGTCATGGCTTCAAATTAAAAATATTTTTTTTTTGCCAATATTTTATGTGTCGTAAATGACCTAAAAAACGTGAGCAAAAATTTGTACTTTGACATGATCTTCCCACTCTTTCATCACCCATTCATCACATACTGTCCATGATCCATTCTGACATACTGTCCTGAAATTATTTTTTACCTTTTGGTGCATTTTACAGTGGTGTTTAAAAATTGTTTAACGCATTTTTTTTTATTTTCTGCTTTTTAGAGAATTTAATAAAAGAGTGATTTTTAAAAAGTTTTTTTTTATATATTTTTTATTTTCTACTTTTTAATCTTCATAAGTTTATACTTCACAGCTGCACTGGCGCAAAGATTTGAGTAATCTTTCAAAGTTTTTATGCCTCCAATTTCCAAACCACAGACAAGAGTATAGGCAGCTTTTAAAGCTCATATATCTTAAATTATTACTGTATATACTCATATACACTTCAAACATTACAAACAGCACTAATTAGAGGTCTCTACTCTCACATATTAAAATCTCTCATGTATTCATTCGCTGAACCAATCAGTAATGTCACTCAATATATCAAAAAATATTCTGGATTTCCAAACTCCAGACATAATTTAACAAAAGTTGTGGGCAATTTTTGTTTTCACCATATGTTCAAGTTCTGATGGCAGAAAAATTACTTTTTTTGGCAATTTTGATCTTAGTTTGTAATCTATGAGGGGAAAATGAATACTTATCACTTATGATCGAAGAAGAGTGATGACTTTTATTTACTAGCTCATAAGTATCACGAATCATCAGATATAAATATTAAATGTAATAAAACATGGGTATTTCTTTCCCTAAGAAAGTATGAATGTAAACAAGGTTGCATAAGTTGAAGGGGCATTTTTTTTTTTCACTTTATTAAGGAGCATTTTTTTCACAAATTAACGCATCTTAGCGACTTGAAAGTGTTGCTTAAGTGTGTTGTCATCAGGAGCAAAATTTCGGAGCAAATGGATAAGCAGAAGTGCTTCAAAAATTTGACTGAAATGTTCTGTACCATGAATCTCATGTACATAGGTTTAAGAGTGAGTTAACATAGAGAGTGATAAAAATCACTTTTAATTATATGTTTACTGTTACCACTAAATATGAAATTTATTCATCTTTCATATCAAGATTATTTTGTATTATAATGCTACACAACAATGGCTACACAATTACTATTTGACAGCTAAAATTTTCTAAACTCAAGATGTTATTCTTAAGACTGCTGCAAATTGAAATCTATATAAATGTAAATAAATATGGATACTTAAATTCTTTAGGAGAAACTTTGAATGGCATGGATGAAATCCTGCGCAACAACTACCGCATGAAAATAAACAAGAAGAAAAAGAAAGTAATGAAATGTAGTAGAAATAATGTAGATGGACCACTGAATATAAAAATAGGAAGAGAAAAGATTAC
>JAAAKQ030288692.1:0-10340 GCA_010016005.3 Zanna intricata | reverse complement strand
GTAACTCGCTAACAAAACGTTTTCAGGCATATATTTATTGGAAACTTTTTTCTTATTTTTAGATATAGAATCCGTTTTCGAGAGATTGCCGTGCAGTTTTGATAAACCCTATAGATAAATTTTAACGTTATTTTGAATTTTAAAAAAATATCACATCTTTTGAATTACCTTATAAGAAAGATTCAGATAATATTAGTTAATTTCAGAATTAAATGATTTTTTAATTGATTAATATATAAGAGTAATCCCTAATATATAAAAGTTTTAAAATTAAGTTATCAACAAAAAAGTTACTCAAATTTTTTGTTTGTTATTTGGAACAAAAAATCTGATATGGACATCACATAAATTCTTTGTACGCCTGTTAAATTACATTACACACATTTTAAAAATGAAAAATACTTAAAATTTTATTTCATTAATAACTTCTGATTTTTTTTTATTGTTATTATTGAATTATTATTTATCGTTTTTTATTTTTTTTTAATTAGAGGTTAATAATTTTTAATAAATTAATATATTTAAATTAAAAGAAAAGGAGATGAAATCTATTTCATATACCGATGTTCCTTTCCCTTATAAGATTCAACTATTTCATTGATTAAAATTATATTTGTCTATAACTCTGGAACCAATGAAAATAAGTACCATTTATAATATAGCATTGAAAAGTTAACAATTGAGGAAGAAGTACAAAATCAAATTTTTTAGGATTTTGGACGCTTTTGGTTCAGTTGATTGCAATTAAAAGGAGAGGTGCGTATCTTACTAAATGGTACAACAGTTCTAAATTCAAAATTTAAAAATTCTACGGCTAATCTTTATTGAGTTATGCGAGATACATACGTACCTACAGACGTCATGCCGAAAGTAGTTAAAATAGATATTTCCGTTGAAATCTGAAAGACTGAAATTTTCATGATCACAATATTTTCTTTACTTCATATAAGGAATACAAATGGTATATTTTGTTCCCCAAAATATGGGTGAAGAAGACTTCGCGCATATAAGAAGAACTTCAGTACATAAGTACTAAGTATACTGTGCAATTTTAAATTTACAAGTAACTTATTAAAGTAACTTGTTAACACGTAAACGTTTATATAAGTCAATATACGACTATATATATATATATACACAAAGCTTGAAACCGATTCATATTAATATCTTTTGGTAGATAATTTGGAACAACCCACCGGGCTGGTCTAGTTCTTAACGCGACAACGCAAATCAGCTGATTTCGAATTCGAGAGGAGTTCTAAGGTTCAAATCCTAATAAAGGTAGTTACTTTTATATGGATTTGGATACTATATCGTGGATACCAGTGTTCTTTGGTGGTTGGGTTTCAATTAACCACACTTCTCAGGAGTGGTCGGCCTGAGATTTTACAAGACTACACTTCATTCACATTCATACATATCATCCTCTGAAGTAATACCTCACGGTAGTTCCGGAGGCTAACAGAAAAAGTGACAGATAATTTGGAATAAAATTTTTACTTCTTAACTTTCTTACCAGTTAGAGGTTCCTTAGTTATCACATGATGTTTAAATAAATGAAGAAAATCTGTTTTTCCTCAAAGAAATAGAGTAAAATTGCAATATGTTTTATATAAATAAATTACGTTACAATTAGAATTTTGTTAAAGATAAATTACAGGTTACAATCATTGTATAAGGATAGACGAATAAAATTCTTTATAATGTGATATGCTTGCTAAAATATTAATAAATAAAGTTTTCGTATCAATTTTTAGTTTTATAAAATAAAATCAATAAGTAGATAATAAGAATAAAAAAAGTAGTTTAATTTTTATAGAATTTTACAGAACAAAAAATTTTTATATAAACAAGTAAACTTGCATTAATCGGAGTCACAAAGATTTTGATTAAGATTATCTTCAAGAGAGCACAATAGTCAAGTAAGAAATGGTATGAAGGGGATATGAAGGCATATAAAGAGGTTTCTTGTTTATACTAATAACATCACATATCTAAAGAAAAAAAAAATCTTTATATAAAAAGTTCTTGTTAAAAAATATTTTTTTTAAATTTATGTTAATGCTAGATATTATGTTTTGAAATTAAACAGTTGAAGGAATAGAAAATAACTTATAAACAAATAATTTCTACCCCAGTTTAGATTTGGTAACTAGGAAGGGTTAATAAGTTTAATTAACTATCTTAGTATGTTCTATCAAACTTTTAAATTAACTTCACTCTATATCTAACATAGTTCTATGGATAATTTTTTTAATTATTACTGTATCTTTCTGCTGAATACGATCCTTGAGTCTATAATAAAATGTGTGGTCATACTTTAATTAGACCATATCCAATTAAAATCTTAATACCGATCCAAGAAGAGTAAATAGTCAGAATATAAATAAGAACGTAGGCACTTTATTGTGCGTAAAATTTTATGAGTTAAAGAAGTTGTTCATGTAAAGTTGTCGAGCGCGGAGGATCAGTATATAATAATGTATGCTGATGTGATGTAGTTTTTAAATGAATAATGACCAGCTCTTGATTAAACGATTATTTATTGTAGTACATTGTTTGTATGCGTTGATGACGTTAACTGTTTCGTATAATTTAACTGTTTCATTAATTTTCCCAAATGAATAACAATTATTTTACACTTATGAATAATGAACTTATTAATCGAAATAATTAGCTTATGAGTAATAAAAAAACTTATGAATGATTTCGCTTATGAATATTCGGCTGCTACGGCCGACGACTTGAATACAACTGCCGTTTTATTGATGCGTCTGCCGGCGACTGGATTAATACTACCATACTAGGATCTGGAATCCTACTGCCTGTTGTCTATACTAATATCTGAATACGACTCGTAATCGGAACAGGAACGAATCGATAAAATTTATATATAAGTTAACGTTATCAACGCATAGATTAAACGTAACAATAACAATGATGAAAACTTCACATATGAAATTCATACTAAATCAGCGATTTATGTGTAAAATAATTTCAAAGATGTCTTTCATAAATATATAATTAATTATTAGAAATTAATTACAATGTTATCTGGTAGTGAACGACTTTTAATTATTTAATACTAATTTATGAGGCACTAACTATTGCTTAACATACTCACCACATACAAATAAGATACCACTATTCTTGCAAATCCCTTTGCAATTAACCTATATGCTTTCCGAATGACCAAATAGACATTGCGACCGATTATCCACTAAAATGGTTCATGTTGGAACTAATTAGATTCACATTATAATTATATAGCAGCATCTATCTACTTCATATACTTTACTTATTACATTGCCCTTATTTCACAACATATTATCAATCATCATTTACCTAGTTCATCTATCCACCCTTTCTTTATTTATTAAATTGCCACTATATCACAAAATATAGTCAATCAACCCCCTGATTTCATCTGAGAATTTTAATTGAAAAATTCCGATGTTTCTTAACTCCGTTTTCATCTAAATCCAGGTGAAGTATTGTTTAAAATATCTAAATTGTACAACACTTTTTAACTGATAATGGAATAATGATTTTTTTTTCTGTAATCTAAACCTTAAACCATAAATGAATTTACATTTTTTTTATATTTTTTCTTTGCTGTTTCTTTACAATCAGATTCCATATTGAAAATATAAGTAAGAAGTATGATTGACTATCACTTGAAATATGATAATCCTTAACGAGTACAAAAATAATACATGTGAATAAATACAAGTTAACTAGTATCAGTTAAATATAGTTAAATGCAGGATTAAATCATCAAATTAATGACATTGAGCCTTTTTAGTCTCCTAAAATTCACATTACTGTCAAGTAAATTTAAAGCTAGATGATTAACATGTTTCTCCAGTCTGGACATATATCTCAAAACTATGCATTCAACTTCTCGAACGTATGGAATTCTTTTCTAATCATGGATCTCAGTATTCCTGGCGAAGGCACGGCGCTTGTGCTATGTTCTGTAGTATTTTATTCTGGAACCAATGATCTGCTCATTGCTATTACTGGTTTGTGCCGCAAAGTTCGGTTCCGTAAGTTCACATCGGCTTCAAGAAAACCTTTTATAGCAGAATCATTCTAGACAAAGAAAGTTGAGATCTTTTTCTCAATATTCAGTACATACTTTTAAAATTAATGTCTCTTTCTCTCCCTTACATGATATTTCCAAGTTAAGTAGTAATCCAGATAAAAACCTAAATACTTTATCTTTCTAGCATGAAGTATTCCCACAGCGTTTAAAATAATAAATTTCAGGACAGTCTTTTCTTCTCATCGTGAACATTAAGTGGCTGGAATTTTAAAAACTTAAAAATTATGAACAAAATGATATGATAAATTTGTTTCTACCTGCCTTCATCATTTTTAAAATTTACATTCGTTAACCAAATTAATTACTTTTTTAATGAAATTTCTTTCAAGGTTTTCAATTCACTTTATTTTTGATAAAAGATTTATTCAGAGTGCTTTAAAAATTATTTTTTTTTGTTCAAATTACATTTTAAAACACCGTTTTTTTTATTCGCTTAATTCATTTTAAAAAACAATAACTTAATGATCTGATGTAAGAATATTTACAAAATCAATTAATTTATTACTCAACTCTTATAGCTGATGAGTTTCATAATTTTAAACCCTTATGAATAAGTTAATACTATATCACCCTTAAAAATAATGTTTCTATTAACTTTTTACTCCGTACATACAAATGTGAACTTGACAACGACTTTTTTTATTTTTATTTATAGGAATTTAAGCCAATGGATGCAATTTTTAAATCTTACCAGTGTAAGAGAAAAAACAAACAGATATTTTGAAAATTTTATAAAAGTTTATCGTTTTACTTTTCAAATAAGCGGTGATATCACGTAAATGTTTTGATATTATAAAACCGAATATCTTAATTATGTATTGAATTTTTTGTATACTTTACAATCTTTAATGGATTAACATTCTATAACATTAATTTTAAATGGTTTTTTTTTATTTTTCTTGATAAGGAAATAAGAAAGGTTTATAAATAAATAATAAATAAAAATTTTTTCTACATTGGATGTGTTAATTTTAAGGTTCATAAAAATACTGGAAAAAATTCCACAAAAATCTCTTTTTTCTCAAATCTCTTGTATTTATTTTTAAAATTATTTTATTGTTTTTGTTATTGTAGTTTATTGTGTTTGTTTTTTTATTGTATTTTATTGTTTCGGTATTGTAGTTTATTGTAATGAAATTCTTTTTTAATAATGGATCTTATTATTACTCGTGAACCACGGCGCTTGTGTTATGTTTTATAGTATTTTATTCTGGAACCATTGAATGATCTCCTCATTGCTATTACTGGTTGTGCCGCAGAGTTTGGTTCCATAAGTCCATATCCGACTTCAAGAAAACCTTATGTAGCAGAATCCTATTAAGAAACCTTATAGCAGAATTTTTTTTTTAATATAATTTAAATTATATTAAAATTAAATTAGTTATTTGTAGTTCATAGGATTACAAAATACATAAATTACTTCAATATCTATTTATGTTTAGCCTTTCTATCAAGGCACACCGCTTCACTATACTTAAAATAATATTAATAAAAATATATAGATGATAATAAATGATCATAAATTTTGGAATATTTTAAGCGAGGTACATAATAGAATATTTGAATTTAATAATATTAATCTAATTAGCTGTACATATCAGGATAATGTTGAAGTAGAAAGAAAGAAGTTGGACGATGGAAGCGATATATGTATACATGTACATGGTATGGGCTGGTGCCGTGTATAAATACAACGTTACACATAGAAAAGCTTTCGTTTATTCCTGCTGAATTGAATTAATTAAACTTTTAGAGGCAAGTCGCTAATTGCGGAACAAAAGACTACATCCAAAAAGGATTCTGTGTGTTATCTAAGCCTAGCAAACATATACGTGCAAAAACCCTCTCTTTACTGTAGGTAGTAATACTAACCGTTTCTACGCCTGGATATAAATACAACCTACATTTTCCCTATAAGCCCAAACCCGTATTATCACTAACAATATTAAACTGTCATAATTAACGTGCTACTACAATATAATATCGTGTATTATTATTTCATATTACATTTTCCTTTAATAAAAATTTGTCTTAAAACATTTTAAATTTATATTACTGAAAATATTATGGACTACAAAAATTTTAAATACACTTAAAAATGTTTTTATATATAATGAATAGTTCACAGAGTAATAAATTCTATTGCTTTTACTTTACTCTCAGTTGTATAAAACGAAAAAAAGACAACCTACAATATACGAAGGAGAATCTCCATTGAATTTTTAATTTTTCATTGAAACATAACTAAAGGAAAAATTTGCAAACACTTCTGAATTGTAAAAATTCAGAGACAAAAAAAATAAATAAATTCTATGATTCGCTGGTTTCGTTAATTTGTAAAATATTCTGTAAGTTTCTAGAAGTCTAGAGCACCTTTACTGATTCAGAATCCGTAAGTGCATTCTTTTCCATGAAATAACAGTAACTGTTGCTTGTTACAACCATCAACCATTGAGCCAGGATGTGTTATAAATTAGGATCTAATAACAAACTAATTAATGTGAGTATTGAGGAGATATTAAAATGCCATAGTTAGCCAGGTAATAAATGTAGTTATACATTTTTATGAGGTGATAAATATTATGGTCACGCGCCTGCAGGACATCAGGCTTCAACTTTCGCCCGAGAAGACTCATGCGGTCATAATCTTGGGTAGGTGTAAGCAATTTCTTATCTGAATTAGAACAACGAAAGTTTCCCGAAAACGCCATATTTTAAGGACATGTCAGAGAAGTATAATATTTTTATATACTTACTATTTTTTCTTTATTCTTCACAAATATTTTGCTGTTATTTTTACACGGAATTTAATCTGTTATTTTAAAATTAATATTATATAAACAACTTAAAAAACAATTCACGTATAAGTATACACAACCATATCTATATAGCAACATGCTACAAAAAAACTACAACAGTCTTTTTATACTGTATTAATGTATACGTATATGGTACTTGTACAGAGAAAGAGAGAAAAAGAGCGAAAGAAAGAAATAAAACTGGAATCAACGTCTTTCTTTACTGTATAATGATGTAAACGTATATACGCATATGCGCAAGAAAACGGAAAGAGAGTGAGTAAACGATAGAATGAGAGGGAGTGACAAAGAAAGAGAAGTGTATCGAGAACAGATACTGTTTCTCCCACCTCTCATTCTATGTATATTATACACACATACTTGTATGTATAAATTCTCGCTTAATGTCTTTCTTTCCTATACACATGTTTAGTATCTCGTAATGATTTTTTTGATTACGAGTTAGCTATTTTTTTTCTCCATGAAAAAATTTATTACAAAATGTTCGGCCTAACGCACCAAAAACACTTTTCACCTCAAAAATAGGGAGTTGAAAATAATTTATAAATCATTAATGAAATGAATCATGAATTTATTAATCATTGTTGAAAATTACATAATCAGTTAAATGAAAAAAGAAAAATATTAAAAGAAATTAAAAAAAAAAATCATTGTAGCAGTTTTATATCAAATATTGAGGCTGAGGTAGTTATTAAATATAGTAGATATGTAAAGTTAATAAAATGGGATAAACCTATCAGATCTCTTATTAAATAATATAATGTATAATACTTTTAAATGTTAGGTTTAATAAATGATAATATAAGTTTGTTTTACGAAAATCATCAAGATCTCTCAGCTTTTACATTCAAAAACATTTTTTGTGTACATTCATACTAAACGATACGATTTCATATCATTTAAATCAAAATTATGAATAAACCCACCGGGTTGGTCTAGTGGTTAAAGCGACATCGCAAATCAGCTGATATAGAAATCGAGAGTTCTAAGGTTCAAATTCTAGTAAATATAAAAATTTTTATACGGATTTGAATACTAGATCGTGGATACCGGTGTTCTTTGGTGGTTGGGTTTTCAATTAACCACACTTCTCAAGAGTGGTCGACTGAGATTGTACAAGACTACACTTCATTCAAATACATAACCATCATCCTCAGAAGTAATACCTTACGGTAGTTTCGGAGGCTAAACAGATAAAGAGAGAAAATTATGAATAAAAAACATTATCGATTTTTTGTTGATTATAAGTCTTTATTTTTTTAAATTAATAATTTATTTACATTTCAAGAAAAAATATTTAGAAAAACTATGTTATTATAACATGTATTTTATTAATTAAAGTAATAAGAATTATTATGTAATTAATAATTCATTATTAAAATACAGAAATAAAATATAATTTATCGATTAAGATTATAATAACGATTTTTATTGCTTCATATCTATCATAAATAAATAATATTTTATAACTGCTAAAGTAAATCGCAGTGCAGTTTAGCGTCAACACGGAAGTGTTGAGTTTTATAGTAGAAGGAAGGTGAGGTGTTTTGTTGCGGTAATTTATTAACTGACAGAATAATAATATAAATTTAATTTTTGTTTAAACTTCAAGTTGTCAGATTAACAATTTTTAAAATGAGTATAGAGTAATCGAATAATTACGGGAGAAAAAACAATATTAAAAAGATAATTACAAAAATAAACATAGCTTGTTTTGGGTAGGCAATGTATTTAAATACATATAAATTCAAATTTTGTAACATTATCCCTGAGTTAAATAATTGGTTTCGTCATCGAAGTTATGTAACATCAAGCATAATAATTAAAGGTTTTTTTTATGAAAGAGGAGTATCTACAGGGTCATTAGCTCAGTGAAAATTGATAGCGTATAAAAAGATGTCATTACTGACAGGATTCGAACCGGGGACCTCCGCTCGAGACTTACCTACTAAGCCTACCTACAAAGGTCGATATTGTTAGCCGTTTACTCCAATAAGGTTAATTTTAAAACTACTTCTTTTATCAAGTTGTCTTTTGGAAGAGTATCTGGCCATAATGAGCCCATTAAATTCTCTTGACATAAAACTAAGTAAAACATTTTTTAACATTTAGCCTAAACGCAAAAAAAAAATAGTTTATCTATTTATTAATTTGTGGAATACCAAAATAACAGTGATTATAGTAACTCAATTATAAATACTGAAACTAGTCGAAAAATATTAAAAAATACGTAATTAAATTTAAAAAATAAATAAAAATATTTAATAAATATTTCTTTAACAGATTTATACATCATTAAATTTAAGAAAAATTAATTATTTTAATTCTAAATTTATGATATACATCTTGATACTTTATATTGAAATAAGTGATGATTTGGCCAAATGAATAGGCAAAATGAACAGAACTTAAAATAGCATCAAATTTAGCTGTCTCATAGAAGTTTTATTGTAATAAATTTCGATACTTCATGTAAAAAAATTCAACAGATTTTGTCTAAATAGTGAATCTATTAAGTTAATACAGTCTACTGTTATTTGCTGTATGAGTATATATTAACATTTGTACTATCCATCATGCTAACACAACAAAATGCTATCCAACATATACACACAAACACAGAGAAAGTGAAAGAGAAAGGTAGATAGAGAGAGAGGGAGGAAAAAAGAATATTAAGAAATGATTATTTATTAAAAGAAAAGAACACTGATAACTAGTCAAAGACTGGAAAATTTGTTAAATATGTTTTAAATACTCAAAATTACTGATTAAGCTAATATTGGAAAATAATTTGCTTCAATATAAAAAATAAAGGATCTGTTTAGAAGCAGTATTTTATAAATATAAAACATAAAGTCAAATATATGTACAGAGTGATAATAAAATATGGAAACTGCTTCATATTTCAAAAGCTGAGGAGGTAAAAACAAATGGGGATCGACTTAGTTAGAGAATTACTACTTTATGGTGTGTTTGGTTTGTTTGAATTGGTGTTTTGTTACACCATCATCGATCAAACTTATACTGAATCAAACTTATTTGTTTTCAATTTGGAAGTGAACATGTGATACACGATTTTAAGATAAAAACTTAATAAGAGGAATACGATGGAAAACAATTTCTCGATAAACGGCTCCGTTTTAAAATTATAAGCAATTTGTAAAAAGGTAAAATCCCGGTAGAAATAAAACGAGGTAAAACGTCCTGTAACAACTTTTTAATTTAGTATTACCCTCAGAAATACACCCATTTAAGAAATTTTAAAAGTTAATGTTTGAATTAATGGCCCAAACACTTATAATGTCTTCACAATAATAGTTAATATTAAAAGGACATACTCTAATAGACTACTTAAGAAATATATTCTAACTAGCATCCCCGCCGCGGCTTCGCCCGCGCTAAACGGTTACTGC
>JAAAKQ030288681.1:0-10340 GCA_010016005.3 Zanna intricata | reverse complement strand
ACCGGCATATGCTCTGGCAGAGAGCGGATGCGCAATCTCTGCACGGACTCCAGGCCCTTACACACCGTGGTTTTCAGAGCTCTCATGCACCGATATACATGGGCATCTCACTACATGCTTGTCATCGCGGGGGACATGTGGACAGCGGAAGGGTCTCCGTTACATCTGCAATCACTTCGACCCTGGCCGCCATATCGCCAGCTCTAAAGGCGGTGTAATCCGTATCCGTAATCAGTAATGTATTTCGTGCCTGCAGGTGGCCCAGAAATCCAGTCCTTAAGTGCGGCCTATAGATGAAGTTTGTCCGACCAGATACGATTTCCGAGAAAGTACATATAAAGAAAAGTACATATGTGCAGCTGTTTCCGCCCTGGACGTGGAACGTAGATTGTATGTTCCGGACGTGGGGATTATCTACCTCAGTGCTTTTTATTATTACTACTTCACGGTCTTCTTCAACCGGAAAATATACCCACCGGCCTCAAAGAGGCAAGGCAAAGGATTAAAACTATTTTATTTTAACACAGTTATTTTATAACACTACTTTAACACAATTATGCATATACAGCTTCTTCTGTGGCAACCGCAGATGGAACGCGTCAGTCATCATCCATCAAGATCGGAGGTTATTATTATTAATATAATTATTATTATTTATTAATAAATTATTATAATATAATTATTATTGTTATTAGTATTAAATTCTAGGAATTTTGAAATATTAACTACGATTGAGTTAACATATAAATCTTCGTTACTCTTCAGGTAGAGTCCAGAATTATAGAGGTGTTTTTTTGTATCGTTAATGTTATGAATGATTGTAAAATGTCATTTTGATAGAATTAATCCTAGAACTAATTTGTAAAACAATTTTTCATTCAACATAATTGTTTTCTCTTGAGTAATGACGTTCAATGTAGAGGATATTCTTTTGTTAAAGTAAATATCAGTTTTTTTGGAATGAATATCAACTGTATTTCCATGACCCTGGTATAGCTGATATCCAGTGTATAATTGATTGAAGTAGCTAATAGATACTACTTTTATCCTAAAATTCCCTAGAAAAACTGGTATTGAGTCTTTTAACTCTTGAAAATGGCTGTTAAAATTTAAGTTGGTTAAATTAAACTATCAGTTGATTTTTTTGATTAGTTGGCAGAATGTTAGCAACTCTCCTTGTTGTCCAAAAGAGAACTTGAAATTTTTTAATTATATTCATTTTATTAATACAATTTTTGTAAGTCAACATGCAACAGTTCTTTCTCACAACCCATTACTTTTGTTACCCTTTTTACATAACTTTTTTGTTGTAGTTTGTAGTCTGCCAAAACCTGTTATAGTATTGCATTATTGTATGATCTGATAAAATAATTAAGTGATCGACCAACCATGAGATTTTCTTTCTGCACGTTTTCAATACATAATATTTAATTAATGAATTTGGCAAATAAAGTCAAAGATCTTAAATTTCCTAAAATATAAATTCAAATAACAGCTGTATACCTAAACAACTTGCTAATTTTTTTTTTGTCACTTTGTTTAATTTACATTCAGCTCCAATTTACTAGAACCATAAGGTAATTTTAATACAAAAAAAGACTTACAGAGAGAGGTTTCCATTGAAATCCTTCAGAAAATATTTTTATTTAATAAAATTTTATTATACAAATGTTATTGCATATGTATACATATCTTATACAGTATACAAAATACATAACAAAAATTAATAAGTAAATACAAACATGATTCTAAGAAATATTGATAATGTTTAAAACATAAAAAATAAATACAACAGTAAAAAAATTGTCTAATAAGAATCTTTTAGTGTTTATGTATCAGAAATCTTAGAGTAGGCTGATTGACTTCAAATCCTGGAGAAATTGCAGATCTGATGTTCGCTTTAGGTGCCTTACATCCTTGCTGTATCCAGAAGTTAACCGTAACCGGTTCACATATCTATTCAGTTTCATTTTATATCTTGTACCGAATCAAATGGATAACAATCCCAGATAATTGTGCAGTTTAGTGTTTTTCACAAACCATGGTGATTCTGTCATACTACTCAATAGATTGTTCTGTTGATTTATTATTAATTGTTGTTAATGCTAATATTAATTTATGGAACATATCCGAAATTAATTTATTATCTATTTTAATGTTGGTTCCAAAATGTGAAATATAATTTAATTTCAGTTTCTAAGTTGCACACAATATTTTAATTAAAGTGACTTAATTGTTTAAGAATTATATTGATTTATAAATTAATTTGTGTGTTGTATATTAACACAATGTCATTTGTATATATCTAATATTCATAATTTAGTTAATAGTATTTACAATATTGCCTATTGTTATGGATTCCATGTATTATAAACAGAATTTAGGCATTCTGCTTTTCAAAGCTTTATTGTTAAGCCTTTTTCTTATAAATAAATGTTAGCTGTTTTTAATTGTAAAGTAATATTGAATTATGGAAAATTTTAATATTGATAATTCTTAATTAATATTTTGTTTATTAATATTATTTTTACCGAGCATACTTTTTTAGTTACTTTCTGAATATCTTGTAACTATTATTTTAATATGATTTATATTTGCATTCCATTATTTATATTTGTGTTTGATACTGGTAATAATAACTATTTTTTTTTTCATGTTTTCAAATGGTTTTAATAAACATCATTACTACACTGCCTTAATCATTTTTTTTTTAAATTACTTAAAAAACTATAGATGTAATAAGAATGAATTATGTAAATTCCATGAAAACGTCTTTAATGATGCAGACACTAAAAATTAAATTAAATATTTAGCCAAAGTCTCAGAATTTGGGAAGATATTTTAGCTTTTATAGATCCTTAAAATTATTATATCAAAATAAATTACCAAAAAATGCTGAAAATAAATTTGATGGTTCTGCTGAAAGGAACGGATTTTTTTAAAGAAGATTATATAAAATTATTAGTGTAATGAAATATTTATCAAATTTACCACATAGGATGTAATATCATATTTATGTTCTACTCTAAAAATTAAAAAACTGCTTCAGAGTTCGTTTTGCACAATTTCAAATCTTTTTTTTTTAAATATTCTTTGTATGATTTTTTAAAATTTTTATATATATATTTCGTTTGAGACACTTCGCGGCATTTACGTACATGCTCAACTAGAGAATTGTTTTTTAATATATAAAGAAAAATTCGCTTTTTAGTTGAAAGATTAGCTGACATATTTAACCGGATTTAATAATATTGATACTATATGAAGTATTTACATGAGGAGTTTTAGTATAACCATGTGTAGATGATGATCACTATCAACTAGTTTTTTTTTTTTAATATTTATGTTCATTTTTTACAATTATAACATTGTTAGAGACTTGTAATCTACAGATAATGATCGCTTGTAATAACTGGTATGAATAGCTGTTCAAAACCACAAAAATAGAAGTAGATAGATAATAAATAGTTATTATTTTTTGTTGATGAGATGATTTTTAATGAAAACCTAAAGATTATTTGGCAATTTAACTTAGTAAAATTCAATATGGATATACTTATTAATCGAAAAAATTAATACTTATTAATCTAAATGCATAAACATTTATGTTTATAAAAGTGCAAAATATTATGAGTTAAACTATAAATACAAAAACGATGGTTACAAAAAGTACATAGAACTTTAAGGATTATTAAAAATGAAGATTATTCTTCTATAAAAGCAGATCTATCATTGTTAAACCTAGCCTTCGTGATGTGAATGACGTTGAAGTATTTGGTTCTTATATGTACAATACAAAAAGCAGAAAATAAAATCAATATAGAAAATGTTTTCTTTAACGTGTTTGAAAAGAAAAGAAAGAATAAAAATAAGGAAAATCACAATACTAAAAATTATTTCTTGTAACTATGATTGGTTACTTACAATTTTAGTTCTATGCAAAGATAATCTGTTGCAAATTTTATTAAATTTTTTAACTGTTTAAATTGTCTACTACCTAAATTTCAGGTCAGTGTAACTGTGAAGTGCTTTTATACGTCGGTTTTGTCTCTTTGAATCTCCTCCTGTTTGTCGAAAGTAGAAGTTAACGAAATTAAACCAGCTGTATTTTATCTACTTCGGGAACACTGTTTTTGTTTGATGAGTGTATTCTGTTTGTATGTTTGGTTTGACTCTTTGATTTTAATACTTTTTTGTGTTATTTTTTTTTTTTTTATAATTAAAAGTTATTTTTATTATATTTGATTTATTCATGTCAATATGATTTTTTTTTTTCTGTTATGGGTATTTTTTACTTTTTATGATTTCGACTTTCGAGATATTTATGTACAAAATTAGTTGGAATTCTTAAAAGGGAGTTTATTTAATTACTTTTTAGGTATTTTTTATTTAGACAGCCAACAACTAATTCAATTTTTGTGATATTAATATCTGCTATTCCACTTAATATTAGCTTTAAATAATTTAAATCGTTTTATTATTTTATCCACAACTTATTTCTTAAAAACGAAATGTAGGTTATTCATAACAAAGTTTTTTTGGCATAAATTTAGCTTTTATTTAATTTAGCTTAAAATATTTTCTCTGTTCAATTCAAATATTTTTGATTAAATATAAGCTATACAAAGTAAACAACTACGAAGAGGATGACAAAGGAAATACACTCATAATTTCATTCCGCTATTAATATATTTTTCTAATTTATTTTTATTTAATAAACTTCTTATTAAAAAAAATTTTGGTAACTTTAATTTATACATTTTCCCTCCCTCCTCCGGACCGGACCAGCAGTTAAGCAAAACTCAGCCCCTCCTCGCCTACCGTTTGTACCAATTTAATTTATACATCTGATTTCATCATTTGTAAATATATTTTGGTCAATAATGTGTCTGTTTTATCCTTATGTATGTACATAGATGAGACGAGTGTGGATACTCATCCAGTCTGGACGTGTTGTTCAGCTCGCGATTTCTGTGTTATTTGGATGGTTATTTTTGGTTTACTCTTGTTTACGTAGTTATGACTTGATTATTCCAACATTAAGTTATAAGTTTCCGCATTAGGTCCCACCTTATGAACGTCGCTTATGACAGCGTGTTTGATTTGCCTTTTCCTGAAGGAGTTACCGCTGTCTCATTGGCAGACGATTTAGCACTCGTTGTGGCAGAAAAAAGTTAACCGGAGATTGTTTTTGGCGACGAACAATTCTATTGCCCGGATTAGCGAATGGATATCAACCTATGGTCTAAGCTTGGCTCCTCAAAAAAAGAAAAGGCGGTGTTATGGCCAGAAGGTGACGTTTGGCTCCTATTCATTTAGAGGTAAATGGACACGTTGTAGTCCCGGACAATGAAGTGAAATATCTTGAATTTTGGTTTAACGAAAAGTGTTCCTTTACGACACACGTTATGCAGGTAGCCTAACGAGCAGAACAGACTGTCATGGATATTAGAAGACACCTTGGAAACGTTGGAGGACCTAGATCCTCTAAACAAAGAATCTTTTTGCAATTTATTATCTCCACCATTCTTTATGGTGTTCCGCTTTAGTATAAAGCCTTTGAAGTAGCAAGGAATGTACGTATGCTCGAAAGTGTGCAGAGACGGGTTGCTCTTACGATATGCGTGCTATACAGGAGCGTTTCAGCTGAATCTACATTTCTACTGGCTAGAACACCGCCACTTGAATTATTGGCCATATTGCGATATAAGACCCATTCCACAGTCGAGAAGAGTGACTCCAACGATATACTGCTAGAGAGATGGCTAGCACGATGGACAGAGGCGATAACTGGTGCATGGACCCGCCGTTTAATTCCTGCTGTTAGGCTGTGCATCCTTTGGAGACTTGGTGAGCTCAGATATAGGCTCACCAGTTTCTGATGAGCCACGGCTGCTTCCGGTTTTATTTACATAAACGACATAGAGGCGATGATAACGATTGTTCATATTGTGGAACCTAGACGACGCAGAGCATATTCTCTTTTGTTGCTCTAGATGGGATGCACTAAGAAATAATTTCGAGTGCCTGGCTTTGCTAACACCTGAAACACAGTTGAGATGATGCTTCTTGATGAAGCACACTAGAACTCCATCGCCAGTGTGATAATCCGGGTTATCCTCCAAGAAGAAGCGGAAGCTAGGTCATCTGATTAGCTTTGTCGAAGCCCCTGACTTTTCTAGCTGAAGAACTAGATGGGTGAGAAAGGGGGGAAGGGACAGCTTTCGACTGAGCCGTTGTTTGTCCGCGTTCGCGTGGATGGGCAACGGTGATGTCGCATAGGGACTCTTGAGCCCTTGAGCTCATAGGCATCTCCAGGAGCTGTGTATGCTTAATTGTAGTCCGGCTTCGGGGAATGGTGACACTGGAGACCTTTGGTACACATACACTCTTATTAACATCTAGCAGAACCAGTTGTGAGCCCCACAAGTCTCCATTTATGAGGGATGCATAAATTCATCATTCTCCCAACTCATCAGTAGCACAAAAAAAGTCATAGATAAATAATTATCGTCGATCAAAACATGACTGATTTATATTGAAATCTCTTATTCAAGATAGGCCTCTCTTGTTCAAGAAAGGTATAATTAATCGCATTTTCCAAGAACCCAGAAAAATCAAATTAGTTTTTTTTTTTCAGAAATAACCTGTCATAAGTTTTAACAGACTGTCTATATGTAACTATTAATAATTCAATAATACATTATTCGTTTATCGGATAACTAACATGTTTTATTTTTAAAGTATTTTTTGTATAAGATTTTTTTAAACAACCGAGCATACCTTTTTCTGGTGTTCACTGTCCAAAGATATGGCAAACTTGCGAATTTTCCTTCTGCCTGTCCAGTTATCTCAGGTGCGAGTGCTGGTCCTATTTGTGATTAGAATTTTGATATTTTACTATTTGATATTTGCAGATTATTTCCTGATTTATTATTTTAATAAACCTGTAGAATTTAAATACGTTTCAAAAATTTTTCTGAGTAATTTCTATTCTTTGATAATTTATGAAAGTTTTTTCAAAAATTATTCAAATTTGGATTGAACTTTATTGTTACTGTATTTTAAGTGATTGGTTGTGGGTATTATATCAACTATGCCATGTCATGAATACCACGTAAACGCGGTATAAAGTCAAATGTGTAAATTTTTTGTAATTAGGAAATGTAAAATTGGAAATTATATCGTTACTCTGTTATTTTTATTTTATTAAATTATAATACTATTACTCTGAGATTGTTATAAACTGAAGTAGCAGTTTATTAGTTTTTTATTATTATCATTATTATTATTATTATTATTATTATTACAATGAACATATTTCGCTGTGTAACGCATAGTTCAAAGGTTAATTTTGGAAATGAACTTTTTTTTTCAATTTTACAATATTGACGTCACATTTAACTGCCGAGCAAAATTATTTTCATCTAGAATACATCTTACTCCTCTTCTATTATTCTTGCAATGCTGTACTCATTTCGAGTATTTCCTTTAATATTTTGAGAAGTATCTTTCTTTTGTTTATTTATTTATTGAGACCAGGAATAATTTTTTTTTTTTTCATTTTCATGAATGGGCAATTTTCATTGAATCTGATGTACCAAATAGCAAAACATTTTTCTCTCTGATTTATTTGATTTTATATTTTTATATCAATTTATTCTTCCTCAGATAATGTTTGGGATTAAATCTGCTTTCATCCTTCCGTAAATATTTGTATAATATTTATATAAATATACTGGAATAATATAAATTCCATAATTTTATTTTAAAAGATTCTATTATTGTTATCACTATTAAAGAGATAACAAAAGCAGTTATAGTTTAATAAGAAATAAGAATACTGCTTACCTATACTTGGATGTTACAGAAGCTTCTGATAAGATGTGTAATATTGTTTTAGTATAGATATGAGGGAAGAATTATTATATTTTTCTACATATTTTAAAATTCATACCTTGAGGCAAAGTGCTTTAAAAATCAACTCTTTCACAGAGCTATTAAATCTGGTGTACCACAAGGAATTATACACGGCCAAATTTTTCATCTGCTGACTACCGCAGATCTGTCTCTGTTGTAAGAAACTACTCTTACAACAGTAGAAAAAAATTGCACATGATAACAATTGCTGCTGCAGATAAAAAGTCACATATTGCCTTGAAGAGACTTCAAACCCGATATAAGGTGAATGATAATCGACGAGGTTAAATCGAGGACGTAAACTCTTCAACTTAGATTCTAGGACTGCACCTTAAACACCAACTAGCGATGAGATGTACTATTTGAAGCCATCGGATTTAGGATTATGAGAACTTATTTTGCTATTTGAACGTAATTAAACTGCCATTGATAGTACGCATGTCGGTTCTTAAACGAATTTGATTGTACGGCATCCAAGATTAGGGTACACATCTGCGAACCCTAGCAGATACTTAAGAGCTTGCAAGAAACAAAACTCAGGAAGTTGTTTAACATTCTAATAATACATCAGTAATAACTATATTTTTAAAACCCCTTAAAATAAATATTGCATACAAATTCAGTTATCAAAAAATGTTTAATAAATTAGCACCTACTTTCTTGATAAAAATTTTAGTCATTTTGTAAAAGATTAAATAAATAAGATTTTCTATGAATACCATTTTCTGATGTAAAAAATGTATGATAAGTTTTGTTCATAAATCGAAATTTATATATAGTTAATAATTCGTTAACATCAAAACGGTCACCTGTTTAATCAACTTTATCATAATATTCCTCATCACATCCTTTTTTTTTTGTTTGTTTCTAATAGTAGAATTATCAAAATCACTGAAATTCTGAGAATAATTTTAGTTATGTTTAAAAACGATTAAGATATTCTGTTATCATTTTTAACCATTATTATTCTTCACTCATGTTAAACCGTATGTGTCTGCGTCTTTTTACATTGGTAATATTATGCCCTAATCGTAGCTACTTATTGGTTCAGTGATATTGAACAAATTACAATACTGTTCTTTGTAATAACAGAAAAAAGAGAGGAAAAATCATAATGAAGGCTAGACCTTCATTTTTCTTCTATACTTTTTAAGTTATATTTTTTATTCATTGTTTTTAATGAAAGTTTGGGGTAATAATAATAAGAATAATAATAGTGAAATGTATTCAATGCATTTTAAGTTTCTACTCTTTGTCTGTTTCATGCGTACGGAAGGGTTCTGAAAGAATAGGGGGTTAGTATAAAGAGGTACAAGATATATGAGTTGTTATGGTTTTAAAGCATTGTTGTGTTAGTGTGGACAACGTGCGAATGAAGACTCGGGTGCATTACTCCCTTTCTCTTTCTTTATCGCTCTCTCACTCTCTCTCTTTTACCATTATTCGGCAAATTGCTTGTCTCATTTGCATTTCTTATGACGTAATGTTTCCTCATGCACACGGAAAAGGGTATGTCCTTTGCTTTGTATTTGTGTTTAGAGTTGTTCAATTCCCTAAAATTTGAAAAGCAAAACAGCCTCGGTTGCTCATCCTTCTCGAATGAAGCTCACTCTTAGAAAACTGCTTCCTCTACCTTCTTTTTGCGGTTCTGACTATAAACGCTGTTATTACTCCATGTGGATTACCTCTATAAATTTCACAAGTCAAGTAAGAATGAAAAAAATAAATCATACAGGCACACACTTTTAAGTATTGTATATACATACACTGACGTTAATGAAATTCATGTAAAAAATTGTGCCAAATAAGATCCAGTTATAGATAAATATTTTTAAACAATAATAATTCGAACAGTTGAACTAGTTCCAAAAATCGAAAAATTCTAACAAAGGAAGTAGGGAAGTTTAACGAGTTAAATCAAACAATAAAGAGTAGTAAATTTTTCATGGGTTTGGTTTGAAATCCATTTCAACATATATAATTCATAAATAAAACTACACCAGCGAGCACATTTACGCACAAACACATTCTCACAAAACACATACAAATTCTCAAAACGGAATTTTTTTAACGAAAGGTTTTATGACAATATTTCATTGATTTAAATAATTGCTTAATATTGAGTTAATTTTGCTTTAAAAATTAATTCTATTTTTATCAAAACATTTAATTAAAATAATACTTCATTTTATTTAATTTTAATATCTCTAAGATATTTAAACCGGTTAAATTTTTTATTTCATATTTATTTTTTCTACCGTTGAAAATGAATGGAAAAAATTAAATATTTCCATAAATATGTTAATATAAATTAAATGAAATATTTTAGGTTTATCGAATTGCTAGATGGAAAAAATTGTGCAGGCAGGCAACGGTTGGAATATGTAAAATAAATTGTTAGGGATGTAGGATGTAGGAGG
>JAAAKQ030288637.1:0-10341 GCA_010016005.3 Zanna intricata | reverse complement strand
CGTGGCGCGAGTGGTAGCGTCTCCGCCTTTCATCCGGAGGTCCCAGGTTCGAATCCCGGTCAGCATGGCATTTTCACGCATGCTACACATCTTTCATCTTCATCCTCTGATGTAATATTTAATTGTGGTTCCGGAGGTTAAAAAAAAAAAAAAAAACATACACGTGCAGAATGTTACACTTAACCAAATTTTAAAACAGTCAAACAATAAATAAAATTAGTGATAAAAACTAAAAAAATAGATAACATTTTAAACAAGTTAAGTTGAAGTATAATTTATAGTACAAAATTAAAATATCTGATGTGAACATCACATGACTTCCTTGTACGAAAATCTAAAAATAATACGATTCTGAATTCCGTTGAAATCTGAAAACCGGAATTATTCGCGATTGTAATTTTTTCTTGTAGTTCGTATAAGGAAGTAAAGATGATTTAAACCACATTCAGAACGGAACAGATTGACGGTTATAAAAAATTAAATTTGAAAGGAAACAAGAGTAAACTAAAAATAATAAGATGTGACGAAAAAGGAAATAATAAGGGATTTAAATAGGGAAAATAAAAGTAATAGAACAATGATTAGTAGTAGTGGAATTTTGTTATTCAGATAGTAAAATTACAAAATTTGGGTAAGAGATCAGAAGCAGAGGCTACAAACAAGATTTTTTTTTTGAAGATTGGAATTTACAGTAACGAAATATGGATAAAGAAGAAAAATAATAAATTGTGCCCTTTTGAACGCGATGTTACTGAAAATTACGTAAGATGATAAAGTCCGAAATGAAGAAATCTAAGCCAAGCACGAGAAAAGATTAATGGCAAGAACTTAAACGAAGCTCGGCTGATAAAGTTTACACACTAGCGTACTACACGGCGACAAAAGGTACTATCGAGTTGGGCGTGGCAGCACATGATAAGTAAAATCCCCCTCTACAAACCTGCGATAAAGCGTTGAAATCTGTTAACCATTTTGTTTTCAGTAGCAGTTATAAAGGAGTCCAGCATGGTCAATGTGTCAACACGGTTAAAACAACGCGTAGTAATCGAATTTTTAATGGCAGAAAATGTGATTCCTATGAATATTTTTCAACGTTTAAAAGCGGTTTAAGGTAGTGAAACTGTTGACAGAAGTACTGTGAATAAATGGGCACTGAAATTTCGTGAATGTAAAACTGGTAAAGCGACAATTAAGGACGCACCTCGCAGCAAACGACGAGTTTTTGTGACTGACGAGAAACATCGAAAGAAGGTGGATGATTCGCATCAAAGTTATCGGCGAATCACCCAGTAACGCATCACTATTCAGTTAGGCATATCCAAAGAAATAAGAAAATATAAGCCATATTATCGAGCGATTGGGTTACCGTAAAATCTGTGCACGATGGGTACCGCGCAAACTCTTCTCACAAGCTGAAGTTTGAGCATATTCTAAAACATGGAAATATGGAAAGTAGGCGACGATTTGCTTCAGTGACCGGAGAATCACACAGCAACGTATCGCTATTCAGTTAGGCATATATAAAGACGTATGCCATATTATCTAGCGATTGGGTTACCGTGAAATGTATGCACAACGGGGACCGCGCAAACTTTCTGATAGCAAGCTGATGTTTGAGCCTATTATGCAACCGCCATACGAGCCGGATTTGGCTCCGGGCGCCTTCCACTTGTTCCCTCATCTCAAGAGATATCTCAAAGATAATCATTACACCACCGACTATGAGGTGAGGGAAGTTGTGGCTACTTGGATCCTTGAAAGACCGCTAGATTTTTTCAGGGACAGAATACGAAACTAGTCACAAGTTGGGAAAAGTGTATAAGTATAAACGGGGATTATGTAGAAAAATAAATATGGCATTTTGTAGCTAAGATATTGTACTTTAATTCATTTTTTATTTCATTCCAATATCTCTTTTCATTCCCATGCTACAAATGTCCCATGTGCAAAATTTATAGCCAAGTCTAGTATATACAAAAGGATGCACAAAATGATCCAACATTTCCTTTGGAATAATTGTATAGTACAATTAAACCTAATATTAAATAATAGGTTTAAAAATTAAACCTAATAAAAAACATTAATTTATCTTACATAAAACATTAATTTGTTTTATGTTAAATGATCCAACGTTTGTTTAGACAATAACTGTGTAGGTTAATAATTTTTTTTTTTTTTTTGTTTAACCTCCGGAATCACCGTTAATGTATATCTTCAGAAGATGAGGTGAATGAATTGCAGCGTGTGTGAAAAATGCCATGTCTGACCGGGATTCGAACCCGGGACCTCCGGATGAAAGGCCAACACGCTACCACTCGGCCACGGAGGCTGGCAGTGTTTTATGTTGACACAGCAATTCATAAATATTAGTTTCTTCTCTTTCCGAGCGCATCATTGTGCGTGGTTCCCAAGACTGCTGTCAAAGGAACATTGACTGTTGAACATCGCGTAAATACTGTGATGATTTTTTAATGAAATAATAAGTGTGGTCTTGCACAAAGATGGTTTCGTGCACATTTTCAAACTCGAAGGACACCCTTATTTAAAACAATACGTATACTTTACGAAATTTTTAATAATGACAGTTCAATATTTGAGAGTAAGCGCAAAGTTAGTTCTCCACAGAACGTTGAAGCTGTCAGAGCAGCGTTGCTGAGGAGCCCGGGCAAATCAACAACAAAAGCAGTACCATAGCTTGAGATTTCTAGACAATCTATACAACGAATTTTAAAAACCAATTTACATCTGTATCCGTACAAAATAACAGTGTTGCATAAATTAACTACTGACAACAAACATCAAAGAATAACATTCGCTCAACGGGTTGTAAAGCAAGACGTATTGTTGAACAATATTTGGTTTTCAGATGAGGCAAATTTTCACCTAGATTGTTAATAAACAAAATGTGCGTTTTTGGGCTTCCGAAAATCCACACGTGCTTCATGAAAAGGTGCACCACGCTCTAGAAATTAAGGTACGGGCTGCTATCTCAGATCATGGATTAGTAATAAGGCCATTCTTTTTTGAACAGAGAGTGAACAGTGATCATTATTTAAATTGCTGTGTAATAATTTTGTTCCTCAGTTTCTTACAAAAGGGATTCGATCAGAAAATGAGTGGTTCATGGAAGATGGTTCCAGACCGTAAACAGCTAATATTGAAGACTTTCTGCATGAAACTTTTAACGCAAATGTCATTTCAAACAATTTTCTAATCGTTTTGCGTGCAGACAAAACCGGCGCCCGAACGGTCTTAATTTAAATCCGTGTTTTTTTCTTTGGGGATTTCTAAAGAAAAATATTTTCCGTACAATGATCAGTCAGTGTTGATCACTGAGGCGTACAACGAGATAACAGAGGATACGTATCGTCGAGTTATTAACATACAACAATAAATAAATAAATAAAATGAATATAAATTGAACATGCGATAAGCAGAACATAATTTCCTGATATATAGTGAACAATTTATATTTTACTTTTCTGTATTTGCAATTCAAATACATATTTTTTTAACAAAACCAAATGACAGATTTTTCGTTCGCCACTCTGTAGAAGAACTAAATTGACAGACTATACATCACAGAGTTTAAGTTAATTTGGAAAGAAAAGGATGTACAGAGGATAAGTAATAATTAAAAGGAAGACAACGATATAATTTTAAAAAAAACAAGACAAATGAGGTTATAAGATATAGAGTATTTATGTCGAGGTTAACATAGAAGAATAAAAATAACGAATAGAGGCAAACCAGTCCAATGACTAATGACAATTTTTTTTTTTAATATCTAACTGATATTGTGTCTCACTTTAGTTTTGCCATTTATTCTGCTGGGGTGTAATTTAAATAAAGAATACGCAGAAGATGAAAATAATTCTAAAAAACCTGTGTAAGTACATTTTTATATATATTTTGAACAAGAAAAAAATTAGTTTCAACAGATATAAATTAAAATGGAACCCAGAGAAAGAATATCTCTAGTAAAATATATATATATATATTCAATACAATCATGCTACAACAACACGAGCTACAGAGATACAGGGTTGTAGGATTGGCTTAATTTTGAGCTACGAGGTTCGGTCGGAGAATTTACACTTCGGCCGTCTGCGCAGGGCATGAATATTGGTGAAAAGAGTGAGGGAGTGGGAGTGAGCATTTAAAGCGCCGGGATGGGGGAGTAGCTTATACAGCTGCACAGCTGCGCGCCAGCTGCTGTCTTTCACCGGTCGTATACAGTATACACATACATGCACACACTCAATATTACCCCCTGTACAGCTGATGGCATCACTCCATATAATAAACATCCGACCTTATAACTCACTTCTAAGACCACGAGTCCATCCCATATCTTACGACTTTGTATAAAATATCATTTATTAATGACCGACCGTATTTAAAATTGGATATTATGTGATACCTGCAAAAAAGATAAACAGATGCATACGTACATCGTGTTACACAACTATCTGTAAATATTACGAAAAAGACAGTATTAATCAACTAAAAATTCATTAATTAAGAATGTTTTAACACGTGTAAGATGTATTAATTTACAATCATGTACTATTACAAGTGTGATGTACTTGCAGAAATGTTTTTCAATTATTTAATTACAATATAAAACGAAAATTATTTTGGCATACAATACTAATTAATCGCTTAATTATATATACACAGCGCACCTCAGGAAAAAACAGAAATAATACAAGGACGTATTTTATCAATCCAGAAAAACATAAATATGAGTTAGGAAACGCCTTGCATTTTTGGAGTTATAGGTCGGAAAAACTTTTCCTGCTACATTTCAGTATGTTTTTAATCAATGTCACATACCTTTAACTCCTATACATATTAATGTTCAATTAACGATACTTACATAATTTTTTTCAGAATTAAAGTCTCTAAAATTGTTTTTTGTTTATCGGCAAAAATGTAAGGAAGTTATTGAGAGTCAACTCTAAAAAAAAAGAATATATTTTGCGAAACCCAATTTTTTGTTTTACAATAATTCTTTTTGAAAATTACTTGATATGATTCTAGGTCCTGTTTTATTGAATTTTTCAGGTAAGAGACGATATGAAACCATTAAATTTAACCGTATTTAAATTCCAAAAATTTCAGTGTTGTTTCATTTTACCTTTGGGGACAGAATCATGCCGAAATTTCTCACTAGATATAATTGGAAAAAATTTCCAATTTAATAATAATAATAAACATAATAATAAGAGCCCATTTCGGGCTCTTTTGTTTATTTTCACTTGTAGAACACGCCCTAAAATTCACTCCGTTTCTTTGCAAAACAATACGTATGTGTGTGTGTATATATATATATATACTTTCTTTTTTTTTAATCAATTTTCGTCAGAAAAAGTTTTATATGCATTTGACTTTGAATCTCATCTACTAAAGCGTATGACTACCTTAAATGTGCGCCAATACTTGTAATTGCATTATTATATTGTACTTGCAAAGATAATAAATATAGATGACACAACCATTATTTATAATAGTTAAATGATTATAATTAGAAATGATACAAATTGGTGTGCGTGTGTACTAGGTATCATGATAGTATATCATGTAATAAGTCACCTTTTTTCTATCCAATCTAGCGCTATAGCAGAATTACATAGCCTTAGAAGGGAAAGTATTGTAATTGGTCCAATTTGTGCTATGCGGTTTTCACCGCATCTTTAAATTTTGACACCTAAGAAACCCAAAAATTCCAAAGACCGGATAAAAATGTTTCGGATGTTCGTATGTACGTTACAAATTATTGGACCGATTTCGGTCAAATGACTTCTATATATGATGCCATTAAACTTAAAAAACTCAAGGGAATGAAGCTAAGAGCAAGGTCACCACCCTCAATATCTCGAAATTTCGCCTAATTAAGATCTTATTTTTCTTAAGCACATTTGTTTGCAAATTAAAAAATAATTCAAAAAAACGTTTTTGCAAGATCGCACCCCAACCCCCCAAAAAATGCTCTAAATAACCTACTGGTTAAGTGGGTATATTGCGCCAATAGCCCCCCTCTTACCTCGAAGCACTGACGTACGGAGTTTTAATGGTCTGTATGTTTTGACGTAATAGGTAAGCGGTATAATTAAATAAATTAATAACATTGAAAATGTAAAAAAAGGTATTTAAAGTGGCCGGTAGTATCGCCGCATCCGCGCGAAAGAAATATGTTATGCGCAAGGGCTTTACTTAAAAATAATTTAAACAAAAAACATTTTTTTATTATTTTTTTAACCTCCGGAACCACCGTTAAGGTATATCTTCAGAGGATGAGATGAATGAATTGTAGCGTGTGTGAAAAATGCCATGCCTGAACAAAAAATATTATATTTAAATAAAATGATAAATATTTTAAATTAAGTTGCATGTGTATAAGCCCTGCATCAGATAAAAGCAGCGTAATGGGAAATTCCAACTGTGTTGTCAGCTTTCTTAAGTTACAACTACACAAGTGGAAGATTAATTTTGTTAATTCACATTTATTAAATTATCTATGTACGTATTACGAAATCAAAATTTTACAGAATTAAAAGAAAATTATTTTATCTTCTTGTCAACACCACGGCATCTCTCGAGTTTAAACAGATAAGCTGCTTCTGGCTAAACTTTTTCATCCATATCCTGTACACGATGTTCCAAATTTTTCCTTAACATCTTTATCACCCGAAAACATCGGGGGAGGGGAAAGGGGGACCCTCAATAAAATAGCATTTCACGATGTTTTAATTGTAGTATTTTTAGCAATATTAAACAGTATTTTATTATGTAGAAATCTTAAGGAAAACTTTTTAAATATGAATTTTAACCGGGATTTCCTTCCCAGTAACAGATAAAAACTGATAACCTTGAAAACTGAAGGATTTTCCAAAAATTCATCTAGTTAAGGTAACAAAAATAATAAATATTTTCTTATTTTAACAAAATAAGGAGGTAAGTTTTCAAAAAATCATTCTTCCTTCTCTAAATATTTTATATATGAATTTCAAACATTACTTTTTAGTATAAAATATCTGCGAGTGCTAAAATTTAAATCTGATGTATAACGTAAGAACTGGAATGAGTACAGAACTTTAATTAATACTTACTTATATCTCCAAACTTTGTTACCAGAGAAACCAGAAATCTGTTAATGTAAATTCTAGATGAGCAATGATATCAAAAAACTTTAATTTAAAATTATTTTTCGATGGGTGGGGAGACCATAATAAATCAAATAACGATTCTTAATAAACTATTCTCCCTCTTAATTAAAGTTCTAAAAATTTCAGTACTATCTCATCTCACCGGGGTAACTGAAATCCGAGCGAAATAATTTTTAACTTGCCGTAACTCGCAAAAGAAGCATTTTAGGAAATAGGTTTATAAGAAATTTTTCCATTATTTTCACGAGTAGAATAGAATTTGAAAGTCCCGGGAGAACAATCATGATAAATCCTGTACAGAAATAATCGAACCAAATTTAATGAAAATTGTTTGGTCAATCTTGAAATAAAAAAACCAAACGCAAGCAGTGTACGTACACATATGTACATACCTTTCTTTTTTTTCTGTTTTTCCTCCGGAACCATGTTAAGGTATTACTTCAGAGGATGAATGAGGATGATATTGTATGAAATGAAGTGTATATTGTAATGCTGGGTTTCAGTTAACCACACATCCGAACACAAGCATTCCGAGATGTGTGGTTAACTGAAACCCAACCGTACGAACATACATAGGCACATACATACGTCCTCTTTTTGGTATAGATTAGCTAGTTGGATCCTAAAACTAAAGATTTGCAAAAAAAATCACCCTAAACCCCATTTTTGACACGAACACCAATACTTTCCCCTTTAATACAGCTATATATTTATCGGCAAAAATAAAATTGAATTTGGTGAAGTTTTCTACTTCGAAACGATTTTTTTATGACCACCACATCCAAGTAGTCAAGGTGTGTCCATGGGGGAAGTAACTGAAAATATTTAAATAGAATGGTAAAAATAGAAAGGAAAGGTAATTTATAAAAAAATATAATTTTCAGTTCCTTGTACGAAGTAAAGTTCGTGAAAAATTTCGGTTTTCAGATTTCAACGGAAATATCTATTTTGACCATCCCTGAATCCATTTTGAACGACTTACGTTTGTACGTATCTCGAAATAACTCAAAATCGATTAGCCATAGAATGTTGAAATTTTGGATTTAGGACTATTGTAATATCTAGTTGTGCACCTCCCTTTTTGATTGCAATCGACTGAACAAAAAGTGCCGAAAAAAGGCCAAATTCCAAAAGAAAACTGGATTTTGTACTTTAAGTAATAAGCCCTCATTGAGATCTTTTCAACGGTATATCATAAGTGGTACTTATTTTCATTGCTTCCAGAATTATAGCCAAACAAAAATTTTAATTAATGAAATATTTGGATCTTACAAGAGAACGGTTCGAATCGGACATAATCTCCTTTTTTTTTTTTAATCTAAATATATTGATTTATTAATAATTATTAACCTGATTGTAAAAAAAAAAATCAGAACTTATTAACGAAATACACAATTTTATGTAGTTTTCAGTTTAAACAAAAAGTGTATATGTAATTTAATAGGCGTACAAGGAAGTCGTCTAGTGTTCAAATCAGATTTTTCTAGCATACAATTATAAAATATAGATGAGTTTTTAAAACAAAAATTTATTTTTATTTATTATTTTATGTTATTAAATTACCAATCATTTTTTTTTAAAACCGATCTTACGTACTTCGTATACCTTAAGCAATCTTAAATCGTTCGCGTTAGGAGCGTTACGATGATCTGAAAAACCCATTAACCGCGTAAACAAATTACGAATGTAAATGTTTTTTTAACTGTATAAAAAATATAATAGAAAAAAACCGTGACGCCATATCACCAGTCGATAGTCTGCACCGCATATGACTAGTACATATCGTGTAAGACAACAATAGACCGGATCGACCGATCAAAGCCGCAGATCACGTGTCACCTATCTTTAAATAATATACACGGTAAGCCTAAAACAACAAACAAAGAATAAAAACGGATAAACAAAAAAACATATATAATATCTGTAGAAATATTTCCGAGATTAAATTATAAAAAATTAAGTCGATATGTAATCCATAGCGGAGCAAACAGATGATCCGATTAAGACGCCACTGAAGCCATAAAAATAAAGCTATGTAAAAACCAATCGTCTATCTACATCAAGAGTAACGTATCGTATAAAATTTTATTTAAAAAATAAGTCCGTGTAATCCGACACAACATTATAATTAAACAAAATTTTCATCATTAAATTCGACTCTCATTTTTCTCAGTTTTTTTTTTTTTTTAATTATATATTTATAAGCGCATACAAACGGGATTTAATTAAAAGGTTACCGACACTAAAAAAAAAAACCGCAGATAAAATAAATATATGTAAATTAAAACGAAAATAACCTAGATGATAAATGAAAAATTATAAATTTAAAAGCGATATTACAACAATGTAAGGAAACAATCGGCAACAAATAAATAGTTTGAACGCCTTTAGAAGGCTTTAATAAATACATATATAATTGTTTTTTTTTTTTAATCTGAACTTTCCCAGCATTTAGTAACAGATTGAAAGTAATCAACAGTACAACGATGAGAAATTAAAAACACACACGATATAACTTTAAAATTACCTATTTCTTCTTTGACTCCTGTAATTCATTTTTTCTCCTTATTTTCGCTTTATCTCTCTTTACACCATCTGTACTCATATTTCTTTTTCGGTTTTTTCTGGAAACCCTTGTTTTCTCTTAACAATATTTCTAAATATATTTCTATTTAAAATTATTTCTTTCTGATATTTAGTTCTCTAAGGTCCTTTAAAGCTTCATTAAACCGCGTGTTCTTAGTTTATTGACAATAGAAAAAATTAAAAATTCTTTTATTACTTTTCTTTCAGTCTGAAAAGATATCCAAAATAAACATTAAGTCTTAGTTAAGTAAAATAAGGCTATTTGAATAGCTGTTTCTTGTCTATTTAAAAAAGCTTATTTGACCGACTATCTCTGATAAGTTTTGAAAGAGACTACAAAAAAAAAATCTTTATAAAAATATAAGTAAAATTTTTACCACAAGCAATCTCCTTCGTGAAATAACAACACCATCTAAAAATCTCGTTAGATAATACCTCTCTTTTTCTGTTTAGCCTCCGGAACTACCGTAAAGTATTACTTCAGAGGATGAATGAGAATAATATACGTATGAATGTGAATGAAGTGTAGTCTTGTACTATCTCAGGTTGACCACTCCTGAGAAGTGTGGTTAATTGAAACCCA
>JAAAKQ030288626.1:0-10342 GCA_010016005.3 Zanna intricata | reverse complement strand
AGTTTTTTTTTTTAATTTGAATTTGGAGCTTTTTTCTCTTTTAGAGAATCCAACACAATTACTGAATTAGGTAGCAAATTTGGAAGAATTTTCTCTTCAAGCCACTTTAAAAAATTATATATATATTATATATATATACAAACATTTCAAGATAAATAAAATTAACTTTTTCCAAATAAATTAATAATTATTTAATAATAATAGAAACCCACCTGAACAGGGACAGTTCGGCGAACTTTTCGACAGCTTCCAGTATAGTACACTCTTCTGACAAATGCCCAAATAAATTTTATTCCTCTTGTAAATAATTTACCGAAGTCTGCAAGGAGTATTAGGAACATAGGTATACCAATAATCGCATAAGCTATCGTTACGGCTCGTCCTGTCGTCGTAGATGGAGAAATGTGACCGTATCCTGTAACAAACAAAACACAAGTCGTGTTTATATAATACAATCCTATTAAAAATATAAAGATTGACATAAAAAAATAAAAAAGTTATAAATTTATTTACGTAATCAATGTTTGATAAATTTAAAAAAAAAGTATAAATAAATAAACTCTATATTCTGGACGGTAGATAATAATAAATTAAATAGATACATCAGGAATGGCCGGCCTCCATGGCGCGAGTGGTAGCGTCATGGGCTTTCAACCGGAGGTCCCGGGTTCGGATCCCGGTCAGGCATGGAATTTTTCACACACGCTACAATTCATTCACCTCATCCTCTAAAGATATACCATAACGGTGGTTCCGGAGGTTAAACGAAAAAAAAAGAAAAGAAAAAAGTACATCAGAAATGGGTAGATCTGCTACTAAGGAAAAAGGAACTGTCAAAGGATACGCATGGCTAGATCAAGGGAACCTTAATAAGAGTAGTGTCACCGAATACATAATTAAAAAATATATGGAATAGTTTCTTTATTAATTACGTAAAATATAAATTCACGAAATAATGTTAAAAAAAATAAAAATATTACATAAAATACCTGATGTAGGTACCATATAACTTCTTTGTACGCCTATATAATATATTTTTAATTTTTTTATTGTTATTATTGAATTATGATTTGTCGTAAAATTTCTTTACCAATCATCACAGGTTAATAATTATTAATAAATCAATATACTTAATTCAAAAAAATGATTTAAAAAAAAAAGGAAGTGAAGTCTGATTCGAACCGATGTGCCTTCCCCTTGTAAGATCCAAATATTTAATTAATTAAAATTTTATTTGGCTATAACTCTGGAATCAATGAAAATAAGTACCACTTATGATATATATTCTTGAAAAAAATCTCAATTAGGGTTTATTACTGCAGTTAAGAAAAAATCCAAAATCGAAATTTTTTTTTGGATATTGGGCTTAAAGGACGCTTTTGGTTCAGTCGATTGTAATCAAACGAGGAGGTACAGAACTAGATGTTGCAGCAGTCCTAAATCCAAAATTTCAACTTCCTGCGGTTAATCGTTTTTGAGTTATGCTAGATACATACGTACGTACAGACGTCACTCCGAAACTAGTCAGAATGAATTCAGGGATGGTCAAAATGGATATTTTCGTTGATATCTGAAAATTAAATTTTTCTTGATCTCAATACTTCCTTTACTTTGTACAAGGAAGTAAAAATAATTCCCAGTTTTAAAGACGCTAATGTAAAGTATTTTGGCATATATTTATCCCGTTGAAATGAATTCAGAAAATTTACGGTTTATTTTAAAGAATTAAAAAAAAGACTTTCTCCTTTCTTTGAGTTTTAATTGTATTTTAAGTAATGCGATCCTAAGATTTAAAAAAACAAAGCTAACAACACAGTTGTAAGATTTCCCTGGAACGCGGCTTTGTTCACGTGAAGCAAAAGTCCTGAAACTGTGGATTGTTTATGATGCTACGGCGTACATGCACGAGTTAATTAAAAACATTTATCATTTTATTTAAAGATAATATTATTCTGTATATTCAATTCAATAATTGTTACTAAAGCGCGCATATCGTATTTAATTCGCGCGGTTTTGGCGGTACCAGCGGCGAACGATCGACCACCAACTAAATTAATGTAATTTTACAACTTGGAATAAATTTCGCTTTTACGGTTCGGTAAACTAGTGGTGCAGCGAGCACCGGGTACCGAGTCGACTAGGGGATCGTGTTTGAGTCCCCCGGCTAGACCGAGTTACTTTTTTGCACTTTAATATTATTCATTTATTTAATTCTATCGCTCGCTTTTGACGTCGCTACATAGCAGACGACTACAACTTCATTTTTTTTGGGCGGGGGTGCGATTTTTCAAAACGTGTTTTTTGAAACTATTGTTATTTTTTAATCGTTAAAAAATGCGCCTAAGAAAAATATGACCCTAATTAGGCAAAATATCGAGATACTGAGGGTGACCTTGCTCTGCAGCTTCACTCCCCTTGACCTTTTAAGTTGAAAATTTAATTTCCAACGTTTTTTTGCGTTCTTTAGGTGTCAAAACGTCAAGATCCGGTGAGAATCGCATGTGTCCAAATTGGACGACTGATTACAATACTTTTTCTTCTGCTCTTTCTAAACGGAAAAGTAAAAACTTGCATAATTCTGTGAAAAAAGACCGACTTTTCGCTTCCGAAAAAGTACCGATTTTCAGAGTAACATGCATTACTTTCCTTCAATTAACGAGTGGACCATGCACATAAGCATCATCTTTCAACTCATCAAAATAACTTCAAATTGAGGTCACGTTGTCTGATGTCGAAATTAAATTGAGCGTAACTCAAGAACGACTCAACCAGTATCCTCATCAAATTATCACATGCACAACTTCAGGTACATTAGTACAGCAAATATAAATTTTAATGAAATTGGTATAGTAGTTTTGAAATTTTCGAGCCACAAAATTTTATACACCAATGATAGTTTCGTAATCCTCATACCTCTAAACGTAAAAAAATCATTTTACCTAATCTTACCATGTGACCGAAAGAATACCTCAAATTGAATTAATATTATCTGTTGTCGACCTTAAATTGAACGTATCAAAGGAAGGATCCAATCAGTATTCATAAAATTTTCAAATGCATAACTTTAGATATACTACTACAGCACATCTAAAATTCAGTGAAATTGATGAAGTTGTTTAGGAGATTTTCGAGCCACAAATTTTTTAAATAGGCCTATATAAGGAAATTCTATTTTAAGTAAATCATACTTTCATATTCCGCATACCTCAAATCGTAAAGATTCATTTGCACCACCCAATCCCAGCGACCAAAAAGTACAACCATAAGTGCGATTAAAAATAATACCGTTCTTTTCTTCAAAAAGCCGGTAGAAAAAAAAATTAACTTGAGAAAAATCTTAACTGTAGAATTATAACGTTGTATGTAACTTTACATTGTATTTTAGAGTTCCAATTAGAATACATACCTTATCTTAATAAAAAAAAAAATCCTTTGATTATTAGTTAAAAATACTGATTCATCGTGGTAAACCAGGGAACAGTTCAAAATAACTTTTGTAAAACTTCTTTCACTGGATGATCCCGTTTTCTTAAAAGACTATCATATAGAATTGCAAAACCGATAGAGCATTCGTTCTCAAATTGGATGATCGTTTCCTTGTGGACGTGGACGGCTGGTGGCCTTCAGGAGGGGCGGTAGAAGGCCCACAGAAAACTGGGGGCATTCAGGCGGTCTAGGAAGACGTTGGCTTATTAAAAAAATATGATGTGGACAGCATAAGACTTCCTTGTACGCCTATTAAATAACATATACACATGTTTTTAAAATGAAAAGTACATAACATTTTATTTCATTAATAACTTCTGATTTTTTTTTTCATTTTCTTTTATTATTGAATTATTATTTATCGGAAACAATTGTATTGTTTCCGATTAATTATAGTTATTAACTATATATTAGATTAGCTGTAGTTAATAACTATTAAAATCAGTATATTAAAAAAAAAAAAAAAAAAAAAAAAACGAGATGAATGAAGTCTGATTCTAATCATTATGTTTCCCTTTGTAAGATCGAAATATTTCATTAATTAAAATTGTTATTTGGCTGTTTACTCTGGAACCAACGAGAATAAGCACCACTTATCAGAGGATGAGATGAATGATAATTCATGTAGGGTATGAAAATGCCTGATCGGGATTCGAACCCGGAACCTCCGGATGATAGGCCGAAACGCTACCACTCGCGCTACGGAGGACGGCTTGATATAAATCTGTTAAGAGGCTTAACATTAATCACAAATTTATTGAAATAATTAATACATATTATAAAATAACGGCGTTGTAATCTGTTGTCATTCAGTCGTACTTGTTGCGCAGTATTACGCGCATGCGTCGAATCGTACTGGAAAGAGTATCGCTGCTAGCAACGGCACTTAATTGACTGTAGCTATCGGTTGATTGATATTGTAAGGAAGTGATTGTGTTACGAGTGTTAATTGTATTGTTATCAAGTGATCGAATAATATTAACATTTCTACCGTTCTGTACATTTATAAGATGTGGTAAAGGTAGGAATATTTCTGTTTGTATAATTATGTATATGAACATTATCTTTATAAATAGTATTCAAATTAAGTAAAGAAAATAATTTATTTTTGTTTAATTTTAAGGTAATTAATAATAACATGCCACATTTTTGATTTACTGAAGTTTAAATTATTTAGTTTATCAACTTTTCTCTCACTTTTTAACCTCAAAGTTTTTTCTTTTCTTTAGTATACTCGTGATATTACATTATAACCTTGATAATTTAACTATTTTCTCTGCAATGTGATGTGAGTAAACAAACAAATAATTAATTATAAAAATTATACTATCCTATTAAGAACGGTATTATTTCAAGATTTATATAATTTTCCTGTAGTCTATGTACGACACTGCTATAACGTAACCCAACTACAGTTGAATCCTATAAAAACCGGTTTTATATAAATTAACCATTATAGTGAATCGAGTTATATAAATAAATGTAAACAACTATTTAAATACAAATGTTTGAAAATTCTAAGGAAATTCTGTTGTCCACATTCGGCAAATTTATGAAGTTTTTATTTGTTGTGTAATATTTCAATATGATTTTACCTGTTACGTCTAGGATTTTTTTACAAAAAAAAAAAAAACACCAGTTGGTGTTTTTTTTTGGTCACACCATTTGGTCCCTCTGGCTTAACCTTTTAATTTTTCAGTCTACGTCATTATTAATAAATTTTTGTTCAAATGCCATTAAATTTTTTAATATTTATGACTTAATCGTCGAAAAAATTATTAAATACAAAACGTAAAGCGATTTAAAAAAAGACTTTAGAAATCGATTTCTATAGGCGTTTTGAAAGATTATAGAGATATTTCATTAAATTATAAAAGATGCTGAATGGGGTGTTTTCTGTTATTCTGCGACATTTATGAAATTTAAATTTTCGAGGTGTTTTTTTTATCATAATTATTATGTTACTTTGTAGAGTAGGACAACGGTAAAATTAATTAATTACAGAAATTATCATGCTATAACTCCCTTATGAGTGGGTCTGCTATATATGACAAAGACGTCCTTGATAGATAGTCTTTGCTTTTGTATAAAACAGACCATAATTAAAATTCCGTTTAATCTATTTCAGAGCTGCGCGCACATATATCAGTTGTGGAAAATTCAAAAATCTATTTGTGCCAAAATTTTTATTGTTAATATATACATATGTGACAATTATACAATACGTTCATACATGTATACATATCTCTTCTCTTTTTTTTCCGTTTAGGCTCCGGAACTACCGTAAGGTATTACTTCAGAGGATGAAATGTATGAATGTGAATGAACTGTAGTCTTGTTCAATCTCAGGTCCACCACTCCCCTGAGAAGTGTGGTTAATTGAAACCCAACCACCAAAGGACACCGGTATCCACGATCTAGTATTCAAATCCGTTTAAAAGTAACTGTACTAGGATTTGAACCTTAGAACTCTCGACTACGAAATCAGCTGATTTGCGATGTCGCGTTAACCACTAGACCTTGTTTAGATATGTATAAATATCTAAACAAATCAAATTTAACTACGTAACTTGTTTTATTTTAGATTAACTTTTTTTATTTATAAATTTTTTAAACTTTTTGTCTATTGTCTTTCATGGAAATCCATTCTTTTAAACTTCATTAATATTTGCTTCTTGACCGTTGGCTCGTAATTAAAATCTTACAAGGTCGCCGGCCTCCGTGGCGCGAGTGGTAGTGTCTCGGCCATTCATTTGGAGGTACCGGGTTTGAATCCCGATCAGGCGTGTATTTTCACACACGCTACAAATCATTCATCTCCATCCTCTGATGAAATACCTAACGATGCTTCCGGAGGTTAAAAATAAAAATCCAGAGGTCGCGGATTTGAATCCCGGTCAGAAATAGCATTTTCACACGCTACAAATATCATCCACATCTCATCTTCTGTCCCAGAGCCCCTTCTGTGGTCCCGGAAGTTAAAAAAAAAAAGAATTGTAAATTTCAATTCTGAATATTCCTTCCTTATTTTATTTGTATCAGCGTTCTTATTATCGTAATAAATTCTGAATATTTATATTATTTTTAAATCTTCCTATTTCGGGGCCTATCCTACAACAACAGGTGAAAGAAATTGCAGCTAAATCAGCAGTTACTACATTTAGTGCTTCTAATAGAGACTAGAATAATTTCACGTGAAGCATTCTATTTCTTAAATTTCAGGTGAGGCTAGAGATGTAACTAAGAGATATCTTATCTGACTGGGAAAATAAAATGAAGAAATATTCGCAGGTTAAAAATAAAAAAATACCTGTAACTGCGATGAAACCGGTTTATTTTTTGAGCTTTACCGAATAAAACGCTGTGTTTCAAAAACAAAAGTGTATTTGAGGCAAACAATCCAAAGAAAGACTGATTGTTCTGATGTGCGGTTTTGCGGATGGCACGTTACTTAAATCACTGGTGGTTGGTAAATCCTGGAAGCCTCGTTGTTTCAAAAATATTCAGTTACCACTGGAATGGTACGTAAATAAAATGTCTGTGGGTGACATCTAATTAATGGAAAGATAGCTATATAATTTAAATTAAAAATGGTTTGTGAAAAATCGAATATTTTACTGTTTCTTGACAATGCGTCGTCTCAACCTCATAGAAATTATTCTGACATAAAACTTGTGTTCTTTTCTACAAACATAACTAATATAACTAAACCGATGGATTAGGGAGTCAAAAACACTTAATAATTCATTATCGGACACATTCTGCAGTCGCTAGTCGCCAATATTTATTCATGTTCATTTGTTCAAGAACTGACGCATAAAGTTACTGTTTTTGATGCACTGAGATGTCTCTCTTCAACGTACAAACAAATTAAAATACAACTGTGTTAAAAATGCTTTTAAAAAACCTATTTCAGCCCAGAAGCCGATAATGATTGTGTTTCTGATACACGTTCTTTGCGCAGTACAACAGTATTGTGTGAAGTAGAATTTCTATTGCGAGAAAGTGGTCAAATCTCGGTCCATACTGAAGACTACACGGCTATTGATAATTATTTGTTAACCGAAGAATGATTTCAGACTGGAGATGAAATTATTTTGTCTGTAACTAGCAAGATTAATGAAAGTTCAGAAGAAGGATAAGGAAAGGACACAAAAAACAAAATTAACAGTTTCAGAGAAGCATTGGGTATGGTTGTACAGTTGGTAGAATTCATGATTCTTATAAACACCGAGGATTTGCGACAGAATATGTTAACCGCTAGAAGTATTACTGAAAACGAAAGTTCCAAGAGTAAATTATTGAAACGGAAAACTGCACTTGACTATTTTAGAATTAGTATTAGATCATGTTATGTTTTGGTATAAGTGAATTTTTTCTATTTATTACTGAAGTGCATACTTGAAGTGAAGTGAATGATTATTGGAAAGTTCCAAGGGGTAAGGTATTGAAACAAAACTGAACTTGATTATTTTAGAATTAGTTAGATCATGTTGTGTTTCAAGCCAAGTATATTTCTTCTAATTAAACATAACTTTTTAAATGAATAATTTAAAATTCCTAATTTATAATAATAATAAACACCCTCTTTAAGTGAACAATTTTTGAAAGTTAGTGTGATTAATGTTCTCTTATGGAGTGTAATTCTGGATTATCTCAAATGTTTATCCTTGTCTAAGTTTGGTTTACATTTCTATAATTCATAGCACAGGACCTTACGATAAATTAGCATGATTTTTAAAAACTCTGCTAGACGAAAACCTCTTCAAAACGGAATTCTTACTCGGTCCCATCAGATTCTGTATTGGTTTTACTGTTGTAGACTAGAGACTTTAGTCGAGCATATTTCCTTTTTCATGCTAAAACCTTTAGCCTTAATCTCAACCTTAACGTGGATAAATAATGAAAACGGGATAACGTTTTCATTATTTATTTAGTTTTATACCACCCAAAAATTATTGCCCAAATCAACTCAAAATCACCCAAAAATAATTATTATATTTGAAAAATAAAACAATTCTTAGGCGAGAAGAAAGGTACAAACATTTTTTTGAACTATCCTCGCTTCGTTCGCCAATCTCAAATAATTAACAATAATGTTTTGATAATTTAAATAATAAATAATTGCGATAATTACTGAATGTACTATTTAAGTACTCAAAACATTCTGTTACTAAGTCAAGCGACTAAGTTTAGCGACCTAAGTTAGCGAGCTTAGGTTAAAATTTGTTAAATTATATCTATAAAATAAATAAATATAAATTGTTATATTTAGTGAAGTTCACTATGGAACGCTTCACAGTTGTAGTGACGTGGTTTTTGACTGTTGTGTACATGCACCCACACACACACAGGAAGCTGGACTCCCAAGCGGCAAGGAAGAGCACTGTCGCTCCCGCAGTGCTGACGGTGGAAGGTAGTTTTTTTTTACTCCGCGCGTGTATGGAACGTTCCTTATGCGTTCCCTTTTCTAGTTTAGTCGGTGTAAGGAATATGAAAGCGGTTTAGTTTTTTTTTTTTTAGTAGTGGTCAAAAGATGGCGGAAAGTAAGGGCTGTTTGATCGCCAAATCTGCCCAAAAATGTGCTGGAAGGCGAAAGAGAAGGTAATTAGTAAAAAAATAATTATTTATTTGTTTTTGTGTATATTGAAATTTAGATTTAGCACCAGTGGACTGTAGTGTTTTTAATGGGGCCTTTTATTACGTTATGTAATAATATCAAAAAATATTATCTGTATTGAAAAGTTATTATTTATTCGGTTAAACCGAATAAATATTCGGATGTAACATATTCTAGAGTGTGATAAGTGTAGAATTAGATTATTATTCTGCTTCAATTTATTCTATTTGATTTATTTTTTTTTCGGTTCTTTTATTTTGTAGAAAAATTTAATCATGGCTTGAAAAGGCCTAGAAAATTATTTCATTTAAAACTGATAAAAGGTATTAAATTATACACTAGTATACACTCCACTTAAACTATTAATATCCGTTCTGCTGTTAAAAGAATTTTTACATTTTATAATACGAATCATTTCAAGTGTCTGTCTTTTAGTATTACGAATATTTAATCATAATTTTAACTTTTTACTTGCTCATAATTAAAATTGTATTTATTTTATTTTTCATATTCGGATAAGGCTTTAACTCCATTTTTTCGATATTTTGGGCCTCCAAACATTTTTAAAAATAATTCGTGATGTTAAAAGTCGTGTTATAATTATTTTTGCTTAATTTTTTATTAACATAATATTATTGCTGAAATTTTTTTATAATGAAATATTTGTTGTCCGTTATAACAAATAATCGAGAAAGATTTTCACTTATTGTTTTTTTAATTTGTATACAGTCATAAATATACAAGATGATTCAGCAATCAAACAAATTTTTAGGATATATTCTACTAATGAAAATGAAAAGTCCATAAATATTGTCCTTAACACACTTGTTATTACTTAAATCAATCTATCTCGATAAACTAAATACAGACACACGAATCACCGTGATATCACGTCTTAAGTCGTGGGCTATACTAAATGGAAAATAGCGAGAGCGCGCGTTTTGGTCGATCTCCGCTTATCCTCCTCCCCGCCAACCGTTCGCCAGTGACGCAAACTCAAAATCGTATCGGCGAGTTACCATGTAAGTTATCAAATGACATCGCATTTACGTCTCTGAAACTAATAGTTAGGGAGTTATTAAGGTAGGTCTCTCTTTTATCTGTTTAGCCTTCGGAACTACCGTTAAGGTATTACTTCAGAGGATGAATGAGGATGATTTGTATGAATGCGAATGAAGTGTAGTCTTGTACAATCTCTGGTCGACCACTCCTGAGAAGTGTGGTTAATTGAAACCC
>JAAAKQ030288624.1:0-49322 GCA_010016005.3 Zanna intricata | reverse complement strand
AAAAAAAAAAGAAAAAAAAGTAGTTCACGTGCAACTCTGATAAAACCAGTTTGCAACACTAGCTAACTTGTAGCTGGCAAATTGTTTTGGCTATATATAAGAAATAATTCTTGAATGTTATAATGCAATGTCATAATTAATGTTAATCTGTAAAATAATTGGATTTCATTGTTTCCTTGTTGCATGTGACATGTTTTATCATATATTAAATTAACCCCTTTATAAGAATCAAAACTATACGGGTTAAAATGTCCTTGATATACTTTGTGTAACTTGTGTAGTAGGTTAGGTCTTTTTTTCTTTTTTTTTTTTAACTAGTCTATTAAAAGTAGGATAGTATTAACACCTTCAATGGAATAGTAACAGTATTACCATGCAGGATGTCTTCTAAAATGTATTTTGAAAACAAATTAATGTAAAAATTTTGTAAAATAATCATGGTAAAATTTTAATAAAATGGTATTATTAATTAATAAAAATCAAATCTTCAGTGAGAAACATACTGTATTCCCATTAATACATTTTAAGAGGAAAAAACTGAAAATAAAAATTCTTAATCAAATCAAGCACATAAGTAACTACAAATTAAAAAATACTGAAAAATTTCTAAGCTCAATCACAAACAATAAATAAAAAAAATAAAAAATTAGTTCACATATCATATAAATGATAATTATGATATCTGAACTCCAATAAAACTCCAACAAATCATCTTGATATATTATTTTTTTACCTCCGGAACCACCGTTAGGTTATATCTTCAGAGGATGAGATGAATGAATTGTAGCGTGTGTGAAAAAATGCCATGCCTGACCGGGATTTGAACCTGGGACCTTCGGATGAAAGGCTGAGACGCTACCACTCGGCCGGCATCTTGATATTATGATTGGTTTACTGATGTATGTTAGTTTGGAATAAAAAAGAATCAAATCCTAGGAAAGGCAGTTTGTATGAATTTGAATACTGGATGGTGGACACTGATGGTCTTTGGTAGTTGATAGACCTGAGATTGTACAAGACTATACTTAAATTTACATTCATACATATCATCTTCTGAAGTAATACCTTTATGGTGGTTATAGAGGCTAAACAGAAAAAAGGAATGAAAAATGATTGATTTTTGGTTTTTACCTTAAAATGGAATTTCCACTTTAAAATCATACCTAACCTACATTTCTATGATAAACTAGAATTTTTTCTATAATTTGTTTTGTGATCATATGTTTTTAATATTTTCATATCTAATCTATTATTCCATACTGCAGTTTAAACATGAATGATTTCTATACTTTTATTCATTTTCTATTAATTAATTTTTCCAAATGTATAGTTTGTAATGAAATAGCTGATTTATTAATGTCTCAAGTAATGTCCGAATCCTGGTCAGGCACAGCATTTGCACACATACTACAAATCATTCACGTCATCATCTGAAGAAATACCTAACAGTGGTCCTGGATGTTAAAATAAACAAGCATTATTACTGTTTAGTTATGTTTTTGACTGTAATCATTCAGTTTTTGTTGTCTTCCTATTTTTATTTTCAGTGTGTTGTGTAGTATAAAAATTCTTGAAACGGGTAAAATACAGTGGTTGTTTATGAGGAAGAAAAGTGCTTTCAATTATAAAAATCATCTTATAAAAATGTAGAAATATTTGGACCTTTTATATTTCTGCTTAGCCTTTGGAAAAAGAATTACTTGGATGTTTCACTGATGGTGTTCTAAAGAGAAAATTACAAAAACATTTGAGCTGTATGATAATAGAGTTAGTAATATGCAATATTCTATTGTTGATCTAAGCAAATTGTTTTTATCTTTAGAAATGTTTACAGCTGAACGCTAACAGGAGCCCGACAAATTCAGAAGCCCTGAATTTTCAGAATATCCACAGACGATGAACAGTAACTGTTCGTTATCTGTGGATATATCTCCCCGAACTGCACGCACTAGTCATGCGATGGTTGGCGTTATTTTTTATTATGAGTGGAATATGTGCTTGTGTAATTTGTGTGCGAGTCGAAACATGGAGACGTTTAGCACCCTTCTGTCTAGGGTGTTCTAGTCCGTTCACACGCAAGGGTAGATGGGTCGGAATTCCCCGATGATGACACGAGGGGCCCTCGAGGTATGTAAGGGACGCGGAAAGTGAAATGCTTCCCCTGAAACTTGTAGGTTAGGGACAAGAAGGGTAGTCCCCCGGTGGAGGGATGCATCGGCATTCCAGAAGCAGAGGTCAGTGCGTTCCGAAGAAGCTGGGAGGACCCCTATCGGACAGCCTCAGATAGAGCCTAAGAAGGGTAGGCAGACGGCTGCCACGACACTATGCGGCAACTTAGAAATGCCTAATGGCAGGTCTGGTTGCCGTGGGGGTGTGTATAAAAAAAAAAGCTTACATAATAAAATTTACAAGCAAGTGGTCTTGTATTCAAAATAAAAGTTTTTGGCCCTTCTTGTATTGCTTCAACTGAATTTTATAATTGTAGTAAAATTATAGCAGAAGAAGAAAATAACGACATTTTATATGATTTAAATTTTAGGTCAGCATATAGTTTTAGAGCAATTAGAAAAGGCTATACAGTAACCAAGGTTGTTTGTTGAATCTGCCACCCCCACCAGACAGACACAAAGATTATGAAGTTATTTAGGTACTATTGAGGAAAAAATGTCTAAAATATACGTAACAAATGCAGTAGAAGATTGAGTAGATAAAGTAGGCAAAGAGATTTATTTGTGGCGGTGGATAGGAGATAATAGAAGAAAGTTCACTTGTTCCTCTATGGGATTTTGTTTCCAACTTCTGTCAACACGGGTAATGTTCTAGATTCTATTCTTTCTAAACATCATTTGTACCTTGAAAAATTAAAAAGTATCCACATTCATGTACGCAAAGCTAACTACATCGGCACAAAAACGGGGTTGGAGATTGATTGTGCATTAAAAATGTTTTGGTCCTCAGAAAAACTTTATGATATGAAATATCATAAATATCTTTTAGATGGGGACTCAAAAGCTTTCAAGTGTCATTGAAGCAATGCTGTAAATTAGTTGATTATGAAGTAAAGTGCATAAATCATATTGAAAAATGGATAGGTAAAAGACTGGAAAAATAGTCTGAACTAAAAAACTCCCTGAAGCAAAACATGTACAAAGATGGAAGCTATTAACTGAACACCTATTAGGGCAAGCAATAATAGTGTTTCTGAAACGCACAATGCTGTTTGGGCTGAGTATTTCCATGTGTCTTCTAGTAACACAGCACCTAACCACCAGTTGAGTCCAGACTCTGATGATAGCTGGTGCAAGTACAATAAGTGTAGAATGAAAAAAAAAAGTTGTAACCATAATGATTACTTTCACTTGCCTGAAATTTAATGGAAGAGATTAAGCAGGTTTTTAAAGATCTGTCAGATCCAGTATTACTGGAGAAATGTTTATCTGGTAGATCTCAAAATTTGAATAAGAGTTTAAACAATGCGATATGACAAATGTACCAAAAAAGACCTTTGTTGGCATAGGTACTTTTCATTTTCAGGTTTTTGAAATGGTATGCAGATTTTATAAGGAGTAGTCCTAAAAATTTTAGTTAAGGGCGAGATGGAATCAGATCCTGGCAAAAACATGACCGAAGCTCATGTTTGGAAATTCAGAGCAGGTGTGGAATAGCAAGAAAGCTATTACCAATCTGTAGAAAAAATACGACAGAAGAGTAGTATTTGTCAAAGAAAATTAGAAAACCGATATGAAGAACAAGAAGAACCAGAAAATCCATTGTCCAGAGCCGGCCAGTATTAAAACTAAGTAACATGTGGCAATAATCTGTTCTTACACTTTAAAATTAAACCTAAATCTTTATGTACCCTTTTCTCAGTTTTCATCAGAGATACAGCTCTTAATTTTTTTTTTGTTTTATTCCTTTCCTACTGAATGTACAGTTTTTAAATATATCCAGTAGCTGCTAATAAAAATAACTTCTGTCTGAATTTTACAAAATAAAATTTTATATTTTTTTTAATTTCCCAAAACTTATTAAAACTGTACATTCACAATGCATATAACAGTAAGAAATTTAACCCTTTGCACTCTTTTGGCCTGCAATACAGGCCAAGATGACTTCCTCGTGTGCTCTCCATATTTTAGAGGTTGCTGTCCTGAAAGCTCTCTTGTCCTGCATTGCAGGCCACAATTTGTCATTAATTTTCTGCACATTATAACACTGTTGTGCAAGTTATTTTTAATGTAATTTATTGTATTAACTTTAAGGATCATATTTTAATTTTAATTCCATAAAAAAAATTATTCCATAGATTGTATGCTACCAAAAAAAGTAGTAACAAAAGCTGCCTAAAAACAAGGCATAGTATGAAAATTCGATATATGTTGCAAAAAAATTATTCAGGGTGATTAAGAAACATTTTCATAACAATGACTTTATAAAAAATGTCTAGAAAATAAATATTTACTAACAGTAAAAACATCACTATTATGCGTTTATTATACACTGAAAGTAAACGGGGATTGTTTTGAGTTATTTGACCATTATAATGTTTTCATTCATTAATTTTCAACGCAAGCATGTAAAATATATTTTAGGTTTCAAAAAAAGATAATTTTGTGTTTACTATGAAAAAATTCATTTCAATAAACATTTAATTTAATAGCGCTAATCTTATCATCATGAAGAAGCAAGGGAATTATCTTTCAATTCATGAGTAATATCTAACGTATGAATAAATTTTATCGCTACATGTAATATCATATCACTTGTTGATGTGTTATTTCTAAATGAGGCCATATCATTGCACTTTATAGAAACACAAAATGTCAACAAAAAAAAATAAAAATAAAAGCTGTATCTCAGTGGCCTGCATACCAGCCAAGAAAGTTGTGAGGACAGCCTATATAATAATTAGAGTTATACGCAATATGTCAATGTCCTGTATTGCAGGCCATTGACATATTGCGTAAATGTTGAGGGGCAGATTAGTAAAATTTTTCTGGGGTGAAAAGGGTTAAATAAAACAAACTGAAGTCTCTATTTTTATTGGTACCTGAAGAAAAAGATACAAACATTAGCTCTGAGAAAGATAAGGATCTGGACCCCCCCCCCCTTAAAGCTTATTATCAGTTTTTATCAAACCACAGCATTATTAGAGATGTAGATTTTTATCTATGATAACAAATAGTTGAGTTTCTAAAAATATTTTTACGGAAGTATCCTATTTTAACTAATAACTTTTAAACTTAACTTTATCAGAGGTAAACATCAAACTGAAAACTATGGAGTTAAATAATGTATTAGAGTTAAATATTAATGGAGTTTATTGGGTGGATGCATCTAATCAAACCTATTCCCTGTTAAAAGTTTAACTTTGACGGAAGTCATCGTAAACTATTTCGAAAAAGGTAAGTAGATGTGTTAAAAATTCATTTTTGGTTATGTTATACCTCTCAATGCACTTAATGTACCTCAGAGTGACACAATTGCAATAGAAATATTTCTAACAAAACAAAATAATATAAACTAGGAAAACCCTAGAAATGTCTCAGTAAACAACCTTGAATAAATTTAAATAAAAATTCCATCTTCATGCAATGGATGTAAAAAAAAAAATAAAACCTTATGGATGACTGTCTAAGACCCCCATTTTATGGATATTGGCATTATTTAAAATGCCGCAAAATATGTAGAGTTCATTCCCACTTACTGTGTCCATAAATCTTGTCACAGATATTTATAGTTTCATTAGCTACAGAGAAGGTTATGTATGTTTTTGTTGTTAAAAAATGTCCTACTTTTATTAAAAAGAAATTTTTCTGTAAATTCTATAACTGAAGTACATCTCATTATTTATTTAGTTACTCATTTCTATCCTTTTTTTTTTTTTCACAGTACTGCCTGAAAACTGCTATTTCTTGGATTTTAATTTGGCTGTAATATCTTTTAAAACTTTAAGTATACTTTTGAAATTAGATATGCCATGTGCCAAAAAAAAAAAAAATGCACTGTGATGTAATCATAATATTTACACATCATTGTTTATTTCTTCAAAAAAAGGAATCCTTTTCAAATATATAAAAGCAAAAATATTAGGGATACACACACAATGCAATCATTGCTATCATTTTGCAATACAATCAACTCTATCTCTGCTAAAGCTATAGAGAAGCACTAGCTAAAAATGTAAATGAAAAATTGCAATAAAATATAGTTCCTCTCATTTGGCGACTCTTATGATGAACTAAATCAAAACCAACCTTTCCATTTCTCCCACAAATCAAGTATATCTACTCTGACAGTCAAAAATTGGAAACTTTCTACAGAATATTCTACAGACTGATCCAAATATAAAAGTTGCCACTCACATACAGTAGAGCAACGCTTAGAAAACTTGGATGAATCATTATGTATTGGAAAATACATTAATGAATCAAGCATCTGAATTGAGCTTTGCCACATATTTGGAAACCTCTGGAAAATTATATGAAACAATAAAGATGATGCTGTATCAGAATTCAGTAAGAATGCTAAATACACATTATAATTGAAAATTGAGACTCCTGCCAATCCTGTTTTATATACACGAATCTTTCATTAAGGTATTATAAGTTGTGTGTAACAGTACATTAGTGCTGAGTTTGATCGATTTTAATTTCAAGAATCTAATTCTGAATCACAAAAATAAACGCAGCTTAAGTATGGTATAATGATATTGTCATTTTATAAAATAGTAATTTTATTTAATTTGTATGAAAAATTTACATTTTTTTTTTTTTTAACATAATTAATTTCATCGTTTAACTATATTGAAAATTCAAATAAATCTCAATAAATTCTTATCAAACAATTTTAACAAATGACTCATAATTTTGTCATTTATTATCTTTTTCGTAATGAGTAGTTGATTGGCTGGTACAATACTTTGTTTTCATACAAATCATTTAAGTGTTTTTGTAATGTACATTATTTTATCAACTGCTTATTCTGCTGACAGGTGCATTTTCATAACTTATCTAATTAACATTCTATGAAATTAAATTTTGCATAACCATTAGTTTTATTAAGAATTTAATGTTTTGAAATTGAGTGATGTAAATATATAATTAATATATTACAATATAATAAAATGTATAATTGATATCAAATTGAGTTCTGATTTGTAACTGATATAATGTATACGAGAACAAATTACTACATTTTTATTGTTTTTTTTTTTAACAACCCAAAAATTTCCATTATAATTCACAAAATCTATGTGTATGAATACATTTCTTATAATTATTTTTTTACTGTACAATATTCGAATCTGCACACTTTTGTAAATAATATTTAGCAATTTTTTTATATAACATTTCGCAATTTTTAAAAATTTTAAACACTCTCTTTAGTGCCAGCATCACTTTGAGTGAATGTTTAATATGCTTACAAAATTATACGATCATTTTTAAAATATATTGTAACCAATAGAATAACTTTACATTAGTAAACCTGCAACTATTTTAAAAGAAATTATATTTTCTACAGTATCATAAATTCCATGAAGTATTAGGACTTAAATATTGCTTGCTTTAAAACTCTGGTCTAAGTTTGTTATGCTTGATATGTTTGTTAACCAACACAGTAATGTTATAAATTTTTCTGCGGTAATAGAACAATCTTTTCTCATTAAAAGACCTTTAAAAACTTTCAATGCATCGATAACAAATATTGTAACCTTAAAAAAGCTCTAAAAATTGATTTTTGCTTTCACATTAATAAAGTCCTATTTTTAAAACATGATTACAAGTAAATGATTGCAATTTTACCTAAATGCCTTGGCAATTTAGGTAAGCATTCTGAAAAATATGTTGGCACTTACAATAATACAATAAAGCCACTAATAAATTATATTATTTAAATAATATACAGTTTTGAAGTCTCCTCCAAATTTAAAGCACAATTTTGTACTTCTACACATTCTTTTGCGAATAAAATTTTCAACCTATAAATATTCAGTCTATGTTTAGAGTCAAAAGAAATTGTTATAAAAATTAATTTTACACTTAACTAATTTATTAGATAAAACACTAATTGTTTAAATAAAACTAGTTTTTTTTCATGAAAATAAAATATTTCTCATGCCTTAAATTGTGTTGAAAAACACTGACTTTAACTTTTAAACAATGTATTAAAGTACACTGCAAGTACAGATTAGGCGATGTAATTCTGGAAAAGAACAAGTAGAAACTGGTAAAAAATAAATTCTGATACTAATGACAATTTTTGAAACTTCACCATCAATTCTAACTTTAACCGCATTTCTACTCTAACCATCATTCTACTTTAACCACATTTATAAAAAACAATGAGAATAATTTTTTTTAATTGTTAATAAAGAAAAAAAATAAAAATATAATGGATAAACTTCATTCACATGCTATTCTTTTTTTTAATTCCACTAAATATATATTATGACCAAAACAAAAAATCCAGGGTCAAGAATTTAAAATGTTAACATTAACCTTTATTATAACTTCATTACTAGTCATTAATTAATTTCACAATTATTTACTTTTAACTTTTCAAAATGAGAAAAATTACACCATATTTCATTGTTTTACGCAAGGTATATTTAAAAGAAAAACATATTTATTAACAAAAATTTGTTTTGCTCAACATTAAATTTTTTTCAGCCACAAAAAGCTTATCAGGGTTTTAAAATTAAGTAGAAACATTAACATTTCTGAAACCGGTATTCTTTAATAATTTTAGAAAGAGTTAATTAAAATCGTCTTCCGTATAATGATAAAAATAAAAAAAAGCTACAGCAGATAAAGATTACTAATCATTCATACAATCATGTGTCCAGTAATCGACACCTGTAAATTATAAGTTAAAAGTTATATGAATAAAGTAATGCATTAGATAAATTATACATTCCCATCTGATAACTCTGTTAGGTATGTAAAAAAATTTTGTTGTTAAATTTATACAAAGTTTTTGTACAACTTAGAAATGAATACAGTGTTATATTCCATCAAACCTAATTCTTTTGAAAAGAAATTAAATACAGCAGCAAGAAATTTCAATAACCATTTCAAAAAGAATAACCAATATACAGAATGAAGTTCAAAATATCAGAAGTTACTTAAAAACAAAAATTTTTTTATAACAATACTAATTATAATAATAAACAGTACAAAGTTATATATTGAGAAAAAAGAGGAAAAAAAATTGACTAGTTTGCTCGACTTATAACAAATTGTACACAAAACATACATCTCAGTAATATTCAGTCATTATACTACAATATATAATAATATATACATATTTTACATAGTGATCTATTCTGTTTGTTGTTTTTTTTTTTTTTGTTTTTTTTTTTAAATAGTAATATTTAATTTATATAAAATAATAAATAATATAATTATTCAGTATTTTGAACGTTGATATTCAATTCATTCACAGTTAGGGAGAGAAGAAAACATCAATAATTAATAAATTTTATTACTAATACACTAATATAATACATAACATAACACAACATAAATATGTAATAATACAAACAAAATAAAAGAAAAAAAAAAAAAAGAATAAGATAAAACAACTGAGCGAGTGACAACTGCATTTCTTTGGAAATGAAATAACAAAACAAAATTATATACAAAAACAATTAATAATAAGTGATTCACTAACTAAATTTCACTATAAATAACAACTGAGAAAAATTCTCTTTCTACAATCACAACATTGATGAAAAATAATAAATTATACATTTTACTAGTAATTATTATTATTATTATATGTGTATAACTGCATTATTATACAAATACACAAATGCAGAAATATGAATATGTGTAGCCACACCACAGAATAATCCCTCAAAAAACTTTCTTTAAATACCGTATCAGATCATTACAAACTTTATCCCTTAACAAAATAAAGTAATTTAATGGTTTTAATGTTATAATACATTAATGTTCAAAATATTATTTAAAAAATATCTTTTCAGAATTCAATATTTTATTTTCTAAACAAATACTACTCAACCACACAGCAGCATGAATTAAAATACCTATGATGTTAACATGAATTCCAAAAAATTCTCAATTTTTTTTCTGTTATTCAAATGTTTTACCCATCTAGGGCAAACCAATAATAGTACTAGGACAAACAAATAATATTAAAAAAATACTAAAGTTTTTTTTTTTTTTTTAACAAAGTAGTATTTACAATAATGAGCAAAATACTTATTATTGAACTGTTTATAACTCTACAATATTTATATCTTAATGTAAAATACACTTATTTAACATATATATTTTATCCCTAGTTTATGTTTTCAATTCTATCATTTTGATTTTAAATAAACCCATTAAAAAAAATAATTATTTTTTTATTAGACAACTATTTTGTATAAGAATTTCTATACTTCCATCCATAAAAATATAATGGAATTGTTATCTACATGGAACACAATTTGTCAAGTTCTTTTTACAGCATGTTATAAAACCAATTCAAAACAATTAAGTCTCAACTCGAATATTTTATTGACAAATACTTTTACACAAAATCATACAAACCTAGTAAACATTACTGAATATTACCAATTACCTACAGAACATCTAACTAATTTAAGATACCTCATTACTTCACACACAACCATTAATTTATTTTATTAAATATACCAGAAAAATATTTTAAGTTGTACCATAAGCTTATAAATTTAAGTATCATTCTGTTTAATAATTCAATCGTTCTTTTATTAATAAAAACATTGAAAAGCAATGATACATAAAGTGATAGATGAAAAGAAACTTGGCTTTCCAATAATACAAAAGTATTGAACACAGTAACAGTTTTCCTTTTATTTACGTAATATTAAAAAAAAAACTAAAAAAAAACACATACAAGTAGTATTAGATCATTTAAATTCATTTTTGAATTGGTTTAAAGAGAAAAAGGTTGCAACTGAATAAACTAATAAAAATCAATTTTAATATAATAAATATGATAAACAAAATTTTTATTTTTTCTTATGAATATTTATCAAATATTATGATGTCTGTTGTCCAATAGTCAGTTTTTTTTTTATAACAATACAAATATATATAAAATAGTTATAAACAGTTATATGAAACAATTCTAGTTTATGATATACTGTTATATTTTTTTAAATATCTGAACCAGTATTTATTCAATTCACGTGTGAAAAAAAAAAAATAAAGAACTTCTTTAGTTGTTAATGATATCTGCTAATAAACAAAGTGAATTTTTAAAACATCCACAAAAATATCTTTCATGATACATATTAATCATAAAAATAATTGGCTCTACAACTTTATAACAGAAAAAAAACTGATGTATGTTTAGAAACAATAGGCCAGTTGCCATAGTTAAAGAAAATTATTATAGCAACATAAACAAATTCTTTGACATGGCACACAGAAAGAAAAAAAAAATAGGAACAAAAAATATATTAACTGTTATGTTGTTTACATACATCTGTGTATTTTGTCAATTATACCATAAAAAATTATATATATATATATATATGAATATAAAACAGTCAAAATTGATCAGTCACACATATCTTTTATTTACGTACAATGATGGTAACATGTTTACTGTTTTTCATTGATGTCTGATCATATGCTTCCTGAAAAAAGAGAAAATCATTATATTTTTAATATACAATAAAATCAAAAAGTAGAGGTTACTTTTTGATTCTCCATGATAACATGGTACACATATACTCGTGCTAGTTTACTTTTTATTTTTGTTATTGCAATACCGAGTTAATTTGTAATGAGGGTTCTTTTGTTTGTCGATGCCAAGGAAGAAGTGTGAGCAGTGATATTTTTTTCTATTCAAAAGGTGTGGAAACCAGAATAGAGTAGTAGAATAGTGATACAGCTGTTGAATCGATACAATATCTGAGAGTACAAGTGGTAGGATTTTTCTCTGTAATGAATATTAATTTGTTAGGCCATCTTCAAAGTTTAATATCAATATAAAAAAAGCTGACAACAAAATTGTAATACTTTACTGGCATTAATTTATTCTTACACAGCGGAAAAATTATGATACATGAAAAACATTACCAATTTTAAAAGTTTAAATAAACCAAAATTTTTAAAAAAGATAATATTTTTAATTTTTTATCAGCTCTCAAACCCATAATATTGCCCCGAAAGTATTTTTTTAGGGTCACTTGCATTACTGCTATGCCTAGGCATAAAAAAATTTGTTAAGAAATATGTAATAAATATTTTTTTTAATTTTTGGGATAAATTAAAAAAAAAAAAAAAAAAATATTGTTAGATAAGCATGCACACATGTACTAGGTATAATATAAAATGGGGTTATATTTGCAAAATTTTGAGAAAATTGATACCAAAAAACTATTACCTCCTGTTGGAGATACTGACCCCCAAAATTTTACAAAACAGATTATCCCATATACATGAGCTCTGTACAATATTTAATCAAAATTGGTTCATACAGTCAAAAGTTATTAAGCTTCAAATATCCCAGCATATGTATGAACATTAACCCCTCCTTTCTTTTCTTTTGTTGGAGTTCTCAGTCCGTATAATGTTGAGAAATGCAAAAAAGAAAGACTCATACCCCATATTCTGATTACCATACTTCCCTTCTTGCAGCATAAGTTAGAGCTATAATGCCACTAAAGTAAAAAATAATGATTTATTATAGTAAATTTTATTTTAAGAAAACAAATACCGTGAAACAGTTGCTTTCAATTTATCATAGTCATGAAAACATCTGTTCTCAAGGTTTTTTTTTTTGAGGTTTCTGAACAGGAAAAAATCACAGGGCCAGGTCCAGATTGTAGGGGGGGGGCAAGGAAGTTCTTGAAATCTAAACTCCCTCAAGTTTGCTTTAGAACAAGTGATGAATGGACCGGAGCATTGTCATGCAAAAGCAAGACACAGCTTTGGTTAACTTGCCTTGCTGTTTTTCCTTTATTGCTGCCTGTAGCTTCCAAAAAAAAGTAATCAGAACACTTATAAAAAATTCTTTATACTTACAAAGAAATGACATTTTATTCCACTAAATAAGCATATGTTAGGCTATATTAAAAAAAAAGTTAATAAAATAATACTAACATACCCTAAATTATAAATAAATCTCTTATTTTCTCCTTATGAAATGAGTCAAATCTTCTTTTTTTAGGAAACCACCAGCAATAGTCATTCTCACTGCTGGGTCCTAGACCTTCGTATTTTAAACATTCCATGGCTTGGGATGTCGAAAACGGTAGTACTAAAGTTTGTAGTTTTTCCTTTTTTTTTTTTTTTATTACCTAAAAATCGTTTTACCACCTTCAAAAACTATTTCTATGCTGCCAATTCCTTTTGGTTGACTTTCCCTTCGAAAGGAGGGCCACAAATCACTTTTCTTCTGACAAAAGCTTACTAATAAAACTTCTTTTAAGTGTTAGAAGTCTTCTCTTCTTTATCTACGGTTTAACAAACATTTCATCAATGCTAACTTGATGAGAAGAAGAGAAATAAGAATCTTATTAAATTCAACTAGATGGGTATACGAGATATTTTGATTACCTAATACAAAATAAGTTTTCTTTGATCGTGTTTTTTTTTATATATTAATTGCTGCTATGTTGGCCTATTATCCTCTAAATATACAAAAACTGCAATAATTTCTGAGCCCTCCTTGAAGACCCATTAATAAAGCTATTACCTTCAAATTACCACAAACTTTCCAGGGAATTGGTTTGTACTTAATTTTATTTAAAATACCATCCGTGCTGTAAATTTATTTCTTCAAAACTGAAAAATGAAATCATCTTGTTTCTTTGTTCTTTTGGTGCTTTAAGACTACTTCAACAAAAGGCACCTTGAATCAACAAAAGGCACCTTTTGTAGTTTACAGTCTATTCCTTTCAATCACTAATAAATTGGTGTCACACATACTCAAAAAGAACCCTCCATTTTATATAACATCAACAAAATAAAATTTCTTCAAATATTCTATCTGCTAACAGACTTCATGCTTGCAATCAACAGCTGAGAAGTTCACCTGAGAAAGTATTTTTATAGGTAGTTGCACAACAAATCATGTTAATTCATTTTGATGGACAGAGGACACATCCAATTATTCAATTTTTTTTTAATATCCTGTGTTTGTAAGACAAAATGAAATTAATAAAAAGATTGGTAGACTCATGCCACAACATACAGGCAGCAAATGGCATCAAAGATCTGCAGCTTTTCATCCATGGAACTAGTTAGTTATATTATAGCTTATACAAGAAGAGCTCAACTTCTAATAGTAAAAAAAAAAAAAAAAAAATATCTTTTCACTACTTTTGTTGTACATCTTCCTTGTGACAAATGAAAATGCACACATAATATACAAAATGCAAATATAACAATATTTTACGAGATCTGACATAAAAATTTGACATTTTGAAAGTAAATTGCTCATAAAATGCATGACCACGCTAGAGAAAGGCTTCTACTAGCAGAAAGTACAGACAAAGACAACATTCAACAACCCCCACCACATTTTATGCATACTTTCTTCACAAATGAAATAAATTTGTTTTTTAAGTATTATAAACAATCATTTATCGATTAAATAATGAAAATGATAAAATTTAAAAATATTTCCCTTTTGGTAAACAGTTTTGCAGGTTATGAAATTACATTTATATTGAATAATCATAAATATTTATAATAAATTGGTTTAGTATCCAAGTTATGCTATTTGTTAGTTGCATATCTTTATAATATGTTGCAGTTGCTTATTCAGTAAATCATTGGCCTGAAGAGTATTCTTTGGTCATATTATATTTTGTTAATTTCTCTTGCAGTAATGGGGAAGAGTTGACATCTTAACTAATTAGTTTAATTTAGTGTACTATGTTTATAAAATTAAAACACCAGTTAACATAAAACTCATAGTTTTTATAAAAGTTTAATATTCAGGATGTAGAAAATGGTAGTGAAAATTCAACAGAGCCCGAAGTAGTTATAGCCTTTTTTTAAACTAAAAGATTTATATGATTAATAAGTGCTAATCTTACCATTTTCTACATCCTTTAACTTTTATAAAAACTATGAGTTTTACATTAACTGGTGTTTCAATTAAATATTCACAGTACACTAAATTATACTAATTAACTAAGATGTCACCTCTTAATTACTGTAAATTAACAAAATTTAATATGACCAAAGAATACTCTTCCGGCCAATAATTTATTGCATAAGCAGCAATAGCATAAAGATATACAGCTAACAAATAGCATACACTAAGCCCTTAGGTTTAGATTTCTGAACATAAAAATTATTATAAATATTTATGATTATTCAATATAAATATAGCCAGCCTCCGTGGCGTGAGTGGTAGCATATTGGTCTTTTATCTGGAGGTCCTGGGTTCGAATCCCAATCAGGCATGGCATTTTTTCACATACGCTACAATTCATTCATCTCATCCTCTGAAGATTTACCTTAATGGTGGTTCCGGAGGTTAAACAAAAAATATAAATGTAATTTCGCAACCTGCAAAACTGTTTACTGAATTGGAAATATTTTTAATTTTATCATTTTCATTATTTAATGGATAAATGATTGTTTAAAATAGTTGAAAAACAAATTTATTTCATTTGTGAAGCAAGTATGCATATGGTGCAACAATTACACCATATTTTACTTGCTTTCGGTTTCTAATTGGCTGGACAACTAAATTAATGCAGATAACAATTTCTTATCTCTACACAGAATGCAATTCATTTAATTCAATTTTCTGCACTAATGCATATTAGTCTCATCAGAAAATTTTACAGCTACTGTCACATTTAAGTCTCATAGTACTTAAAATTAATCAGTATTTGATATTTTAAATGACTCTAAATAATTTAAGAAATTAGCAATGAAAAATAAAGCCTACATAAATCTAACACCTTTGCGAATGCACGATTAAGAATTCAAATGTAGAAACGAAAACATCATTAATAAATGTGAACCATAAAGAGGAATATAAAACTACAATTTCAGAGAACTCTTTTCTCAAATTGATTATGAATAATAATCTACTAATTTTGGCAATACCTGAAAAATAATTTCAAAATATTAACTCAATAAGTTTTAAAAAGATAACTAAAAAAAAAAACCACCTTTTATTGATCAGCAGTGATGGTTGGCGCATCTTCACTTTTAACTTCATTTCCAGAGGATGATACCGATAATGCTTTGGTTAATGCTGTGGCATCTTTTAAAGATAAGACTTGTAGAACTTGTGGTTCACCTGATGCACTACTTCCCATTGCAACCAACTGATGTGTAGTACCAACTGTTATAGCTTCAACCTCACCACCGCTACCAGGCTCAACTTTTGGCACATGAACCATAGGAGTCACAACCTACAAAAACAGAAAATTAATAGAAATTAGTGAATGAAGTGTTTCGCTGATGAATCACACTAAACATTATTTAATTCTTTAAGCTGTGAGATTTTCAAAATACATGAGTTTATTCCATAAAATGTTAGCAAATGGTTGCATGACTTAATTTAAAAAATCTATATATGAGAGAAAAGATATTTTGACAATGCAAACATTCTTGAAATTTACACAAGCCACGCAATTGAACTGCATTTTTAAACGAGTTCCAAGCGATTAAAATTTGTCTTGCACAAACTGAAAATAAAGTAATTTTTTGTAAAACTGCCAATAAAAATTTAGTGGGAGAAATTTTCAAACTGGATTTATTTTCTATTGGGAGAAGGAATAACACATGAATTTTCCCTTACTAAAACAGTTATTTTGAGCTATTTTAACCACAAAAAAGTGTTGTTAATCCATAACCTTCAAGAGACAGATTTTAAAATATAATTTTTTTTTAAATTTGACAATTTTGTTCCTCATATCCCAAAAACAGGACCTGATAGAAATAATAAAATTTACAATCATGAACTTCACTTCAAGTTATTAAGACTTGAAAGTTTAATCTTGTTGTAATAAAATCACTTAAAAATATGCCAAACTATCTATTATTGTGCTCAAGAATATTTTATAATTTATAAACAATATCCAATTTTTTATATTTAATAAATATTAATGAACGTATATATTACATATTAATTATTTAGTATTTTTACTAAAATGTTTGTTATTGTAAAGAATTGCAGCAAACATTCTGCTGGTTGATAAAACCAGTAGCCAAACATTTATTAAAAGAAAATAAGTAACTAGTTCCCATTGAATGTTAAACAACTTCACGTGCCATGTAGAGTTGTTGTTACAGACACACACAACACTTCAATTTTTAACACGGAATATGATTTAGGAATGATCCTTCTAGTCAACAGCCATAATGATTATGTCAATTTGAAAGAGATTGGTCTGAAATTATGGCAGTTATCATGTCCACAAGAAATTGAAATATATATATGAATAAATGTATACATAAACTTTTGAACTGATATTGTTTTGGGGTCTGAGGGATGTGAAACGCGAAGATATGTTAAAATTTTCAGAAGTCGAATCATGTAACACATTACAATAGGTAGCTTTGTTAGGAAATCCACAAAATGTTGATTAAAATTCAAAATTTACATCACCTACCTCTGAAAGGGGTGGATAAACAAAATTAATTTTCCTGGTAAAAATAACTCGCTTGCTATTTATATATACTTCCTTGTTGGAAAAAATTATGGAGTTAATTCTTTCCCAGGTATAAAAAATCTTAAGCAACGCCATTCTTACAAAATTTTAGTGTAGTTTCAACAATGTTTTACACAATGCAATAGTTTTAAGATCATCAAAATATCAGTACGGATCAAAAAGTAAAAATAGATTTTCAAAACAAGTATAATTCATAAAGGTAAATCTGAAACTTTGAACATTCTAAACATGGGAAATTTGATAAACTAAAACTTTTGTAATATGGATTTTATCTTCTACTGTGTGTAGATCTCGGTGAAGAACGTATAAAAAAAAAAAAAAATGGAAATATGAAATGTTTATGTGAATCCTTTTCCTTTTGCTGAAACTTTTGTTGACTTACACACTTTTGATTGACGCAATCTTTTTAAGTTAACAGTGCATTATTCAAAAGTATATGAACTAATCGCAGAAAAATTCCACTATAAAAATACCTGTAAGTCTTTCAACTAACGTTTTTGTCACTCACTATAATCCTGCGTTGCAATAATATAATGATGAGAATTGGCTAAAACAGAAGCTGTACAATTAAATTTTTATTTTAAAAAAAAAATGTATTGGAAAAAATTAGTTCCACACCCTACCATTTCAATGATTAGTATAACTAGTGAAAAGTTGAATATAACTTTAAATAAAAATTAATATATCAGATAACTGCTCTCCTAAATCCTCTGATAAACCTTTCTCCTGATGTAGTAAACATTAAATTGCTAATCTATCTTTTAATAGTGAGTAAAAGACAGGTTAAGAGTAAGAAACATGATGATAAGTATGAATGCTATTCAGATAGCTAGAGAAGCAAGATATAAGAAAGGTAATAATCAATGAGATTACAATGATCTGCCAAGTAAATACTACACTAAATTGCAAATATACATGTTAAAAAACCAAACACTTTATGTATAAAGATCTATTGAAATTATGTAATGCTTCGAATACATAAAATTAATATACCAATTATTTTTGTTCAAAACAGTTTCCAAACTAAAATTCAAAATATTTATGAATTAAAAAACACATATAAAATAGATAATTAATAAATAATACAATGTTTATAAAACAAATTACTTTTATAATAGAAATGTTAAAACTGAAAAAAAAAAATCTTAAATGACCATTACACAGCAAATAACTGTGCAACCACTTTAACGGTATTTAAAGAAAATAAGGAAAAAACCTTAAATGCACAACTAATACAATAATAATTATCAAACAAACCTGCATCGTGCCATCTCCTTGAGTATGAATCTGCTGAATATTGGCAACTACTGTCTGATACATTGATGCTGAGACTGGAACGGTTATCATCCCGCTGACTGATACAGGATAACCTGTGACAATTGGGCAAAGTAAAAATTAAGACATAAATAAACATTACTTCTTCAGTGCCTTTAGTAATAATTAATAACTCAAAATAATAATCAAAAATAAAAAAATAAATCATAAATATATAAGTTAAATAAAAATTAAAAATAAGATGTCAAAACAAAATGAATAAAAAAAAGGTGTTTTTTCATAATGACAAATTTTGATCCGATATAAAAATATTAAATAATGAATTCTCAGTGTGTAAATTATTATGTAACATTATCCCAATGTAGAATCAGATAAGTTAAATAACATATTTATATGGCCTAATCGGCATATTACATAAGGTGCCACTGCATTTTAATAAAAAGAATTTTTGTAAAGTAACAAATTTTCCATTTATTCGCTATGCAAAATTTATTGCTGCTTCCGTTAAAGATAAATGGAGAATTACAAGTGAAACAAGAAAAATAGATATCAAATAAATGATGGAGGTTAAAATGTCTTTAACAAAAAGAAATAATGTCTCGACAATAGTCCACGTAAATATGAAAAATACAAATTGCACTTTGAATATAACTACTATACTTCTGTAATTTTTATGGACACCTACTTATGGCTAATTAAACCACATACTGATCATTATTTCAAATTTTTAATATATAAAAAAATAGTACAATCTAATCAAAAAATTAGAAAAAGTTATATAAAAACATTCAAAGCTTTCTAATCAAAACATTTTGATATAAAAAAAAAATAGCTAAACTGCTTAACAATGATATGTCTTGTTACTATCACCAATACTGAAAAAATGATATATTTTTAATTACTAACAAAGTATTCAAAAAGTCCATCTAAAGTGAGTGAGCATCTACTTCTAACATTCATTGAATTTGCCTTTATCAGTCTTTTCTAATGCCTGTTACTTATAAACTTTGTGGTAGATACACAACAAAAATTCAATATGTATTCTACATACTACTCTATCAATATAATTGTGCAAGATTTAATTCATATATTTAAGAGCACCACCTCTATCATAAATGCAATCTACCCAGTGTTTTGTGTGAGGATAAGTTCAAATTTGTGTAAGATATCACATCAAGTCCTACCAGATCATTACAAAATTATCAAAAGAAGCATAAGTTCGTACAAAATGTTAAAAAAATATATAATTTTTCTTCCTTAAAATGTGTTAACTATTCAAAGATTTCAACTAACAAAACATGTTAAGAAGGTGCAATACTGTGAGCAATTTAAATTTTTTTTCAACAAAATGGAATGAATTACTCATAATTGTTTATCCATAAACAAAATTTTGTTTCATATATTTGAATTTTATATCCATGCAACTTTTGTTTGTGAAATAAAACAAAATTAGTATTGGGAAACAAATTCAAGACAACAAATTGTAGATTCCACATGCTTAGAAAATACAAAAATATATTATGCTGAAACATTTTATATCCATATGCTGGTAAAATTGAAATGTCAAAAATATGAATAGTTACTTTCAACAACAATGCCCCCTAAAGAACTGCTTGAATATCTAAAAGATTCTCTTATAACTGCAGAATTTCAAAGGAATTTAGCTTCCATAATTGTCTAACATTTTCCGACTCTTTCTTCTAAGAAGCAGCAAGAGGTGATGTATATAAGGATCCACAATAACTCAAAACAATCCTCTCCACTAAACTGTAACTTAGAAGAGTTGGACTGTATTATAAACAAAAAGAACAATGCTTTATAAATATCTAATAAGAGATTTAGATATGTAAATATCTAATAAGAGAAAAGATTAAATAGTATTTGATTTTTTGAATTCATTAAAAATTCTTAAAGTAAATTTTTTTTTAGATCAAGTTACCACATAAATTCTTGGACTGTGTATGAGATATGAAATATTTATATAGTGTGAAAATGCCAACATCTGAATCCAGAACCTTCAGAATAAGATATGCTGCAAATGCTGATGGCACGTTTTTTAAAAGAAATAAATTTAACTCAATTTATGTTAAACAATATTTACAGCATCATTATAGAGCAATTTCTTAACCAGGGGTTGCAAAATTAGCCTACAGCTTTACATGTAAAAAATAATGAAATCATTTTTCAGAAAAAAAAAAAAATCACTTAATTAAAAACATTTTAGTTACATTTATAAGCAGACCTGTTAAGAAAATAAATTAATGGGTTTGTTTGTCATTTAAAAGTTTCTCCATACTTGGATCTATAATAGAAACACTAAAAAGCAAACAGTTTTCAAATGAAACAAGACCAATTCCTATATTTAGTTTTTAGTGCAACTGTAGACAAAAACCCCTGTTCACAGAGGTAAAGATATGGTGAGAGGGATTAATACTTTCAATGCTTCTGACTAAATTTCCACATTCACTTCAACGAGCAAGCCAAAAGTATCTAAATCTTCAGATGTGAATTTCAGTCAAAATATTTTATAGGCAGACATTTCAATGAGCTAAAAGACATGAATTTCAACTGGTAACTTAACGGCTCAAACAAAGTTTTCACTAAATGGAGTTGGTACTCATTTCTTCAAGAAATCATTTTCATCTATTCTTACTTGTTGAATTATCTGATCGCAAACATCAGCAGCCATGTCATCATTTGCCTTAATACTGTCATCAGAAAGCAGAATTAAAAATTTCTTTTTGCTTCTTCCATGCATATTAAAACACTAACCATATACATTTCAGCAAGCAATATGAGCTTTTCTGCAGTTGAATGGGGTTTGAATATCTTAACTACTCTTAATGCTCTGATAAAAGATGCTTGAAGTGTACTTTTATCAGTAAGGCTTGATTTACAAGTAGACGCTTACTGATTTCTCAAAGTATGTAATTTTCTCTCAAAACATCACAATGGTTTGCATTTATGATTCGGATGTTTAGTTTCCAAACGTCGAATTAATATTGATGGCTTCATGCTTTAATTGGAAAGGAACTAAAAAAAAAATTCCACTTTGGCTTTCCATCCAATGAGGTAAAATCATAATTTAAAAAACCATCATTGTACAATCTTGTTTTTTTTTTTATCAAACAATTCACTAGATGTAGTTGGCTCACTTCATATTTTTTCACAAATTTATTCATTTTACATAAGAATTTAATTGAAAATAAACCAGTGACACCATTTGACCAGCACATTAAAAACCGAAACCTGTTATTATTTTCAATGAAACTATGCTTTTAAAAACAAATTAAGACAATAGACACAAACTTCGCATTCAAAACTAAACTGATGTTCTGCAATCCCTTATGCATATTTTATATTGCTGAGAGGATGTATTCAAATATGATGCTCTCACAGCACATATTATGCAGCAGATAAAATTATAAGGGGCATGTACACAAAAAGGTTTGTACACTTCATACATACATCCCTGTTCACACCTGTTGCTATCGATGTAGCAAAATAGTTTTAACTAGGTTTCACTGCGTTGTGGTTGAGGAGTCATGAAATATTCATTGTATTTTTTTAATTTTTAAGGTTCCCGGAGCTAAAAAGTTTGATAATCACCGCAGTAAATGAATTTTGTGAACTCACTATATAAAATACTTTTTAAATTAGAATTTAAAAAAAAATTACATTATAATTGTTAAAAAAGAAGTTATCAGTATAACAGCAGTGTGTATTGACATAAAAATATTTATAGTTATAAGTTAAATAAATAGAAAATAATTATTTAAAATTAAAAGCTATATAAATCTGTAATATTTTTGTTCATTCTTATTCCTACCACATTTTAAAAAATTTTAGTCAACAAAAATTACTAATGCTAATAAATAAAATGAGTGTCTATAACAAATAAGAAATTTTTTCTAATGAGATTTTTCCATGTAATGTCACATTTAAATGATTATTATTTTAATTTAGTTAACTATAAAGAAACAAATACAACTAACTTTGTAAAATACTCAATAATAGAACCTGGATCTCACAATACAAATAGAAAGATATATTAACTAAGGAAATCAATATAAAATTGGAACACATGCTTCCAATATGGCTTTTTAAGAAGCCCTTTTAGGGTTTTTTAAGAAAATGAAGGAACCTTCACAAGATGATACAAAGTAAAATCATTAATAGATATATATTTGACCCTCTCTTTTTTTTATCATTTTGTATCATTTTTAAAGTCGATGATATCAAACTCAAAATAAATACATTAAGAGGTATCTAGTACTGAAAATTCCGGTAGGTAAGCAGGGGAAAAAATAAATGTTAAACAGCTATTTGAAAAATAATCAAGAAGGGTAGAAAAATGGTGTTCTATGAGTTGAATGTAAGTGAAGCATTTAACAAGTTAAACATGCAATCCAGTAATGAACTCATATTCAAATTTTTTTAAAAGGAATTTCTAATAATTAAGCAGTAAGTAATAGCTTAAGTAAATAGAATAAAAGACATTTGCAGGAAATTACAATCTAACCCAAAATATACAAAGCCTTGTTTAGATCCACACATTTATCTTTAGTTATAATAAATTAGATTCAGCAATGCATTACACCTTTCTGAACCAGATTCATATTGTTTCAACTCAAAACTAGTTTTGTCATGATCATTACTTAAGTATTTATAATTTAAGATGTATATGAAAGACCTTCTTCAGTATTAAAAAATATCATATTAAATAATTTAATGGTTCAAAAGTAATTTATTAAAGACAAGATCACTCACAAATTTATAGCACTTTCAAGATGTTATTTTATCTTATTTTTTTATTATATATTGGAATTCTCCTTTACCGAGAAGCAATTTTAGTACTGACCAATTTGCATATGTAAATTCAGTAATTAAAAACTGAAAGGTAATGTAACAAATAGTGATATGAACGGGTAACTTTTGTTGCTTAGTTCTATTTCTTTTCTAGTTCTATTTTTAAAAAAGACTGCTAGTCATACCCCAGCAATAAATACCAAAGTATACAGAGAAACTGCATCTAAGTTTTAAATTTGTTGACTGACAGAAATTAGTTTAAAAAAAAAAAAAAAATGGCTTTAGCTGCTGGCATTTTTCATTGTTTCATCATCTTTAATCTCCAAAATCTTACTCCTTGAGATATTCTGATAATTGCTGACAGTTCCAGACTATAAAGGATATTTTTTTACAATCTTAGCTGGACTTAATATTTGGTGGTTTTACTATTTTCTTTTTCAGCTAAATCTGCTAACATGATGCAGGTCACTCCTATTGAAGCACTTCTGTTTTTGTTTCTATCAATATATTCCTAAATTGTTCCTGCTTCCCCTTCTACAGTTCATCTCTCAATGGTACATGATTCTACATTACTTAACATCTTCGAATTAAGAAAAATTTATAAAGAGTAACGTCCATCTACACTTGATCTGGATGTATGAACCAGCCAACACTCTTCTTAAAAAGCCTTCAACATGTCTATTACTTTAATTTATTTTGTTAAAAATTCTTTTCAACTTTTAATGTTAATTTTTGTATCTCTTGTTTTATTCTACCCATTACTTTTCATGCTTTTGAAGCAGATATAGTTTTGAATCTTTGTAGAGGCAAAAAAATATGATGAATGTAGTCCGAGTGCTATGACAATGACTAGTTTCTTTTCTTTCTGTAATACCAAAAATTGCAATTATAACTCATAACTAATTTAATTTTCTCAAATTTAGATTTTTATTTGTTTACAAAATAAGAAAAACTGGAAAAGTTTTTATTGCAGAGATAAGTTAGATGGGCATTAGAAATGTAATAGCATACTGCTCTGGAATCCTTACAAGTAAGAAATCCTTACAAGTAAGAAATCTTTACATGACATGGTATGAGAAAATTTTGATTTTCTCATTTTTGAATGACTACAATGATCATATGAAAAACCTTAAAGCAGAATTCAAAAATTACATTCATAACTAACAGACATGTAACAACAGTTCAGAAACTGTGGTTATATGTCTGTTGAATGAACTCCTAGCGAGTCTCATTTCTTGACCAAGAATACATAACCTATACATAAGCTGCTATTACACTTTCTAATTCTTTTCCCTCAAATTTTCCTTTAAAGTTGAAACAGTATTATTTTTCATAACATGTTAACCTATTTTCAGAAATACTTTCTAAATACTTCATTCAACACCTCTTCAAGTTCATCAGCATTTTAACTTATTTCGCAACATGCTAATCCAACCAATTTAAATTTTCTCCTGAGTCTTATAATTATTTGAGTATAATTTCTTCTTTGATCAAATTACCAAAAAATTTCTTCCAATTACACCGTAAACAATTCTGCAGTCACAACAAATTTTTATCAAAACCCTGTTTGTCCCTTTGTTGACAGGTTAGCATACAGATCATTCTATCGCAAAGAACTTATGTGAACATTAACAAACTGATTTATCACTCATTTTTTGGATTTTCCTTGCCACCTATTTTGAAAGAAATAATCTTGCATCGCTCCATTTGATTGGAAGGAACTGCGACTCCACAAGTAAATTAATAAACATAGCTATCCAATAGCTCCTTTCCTAATCGATCATATCTGTTGAAATTCAGCTTTTCCTAGCGTGTATCCTTTTTCAGTTAGTTTCAGTATATTATCGGTTTAGTTTAATCTTCAACATATCAGCATCTATGCACATAAGCTTAAAAATGTTAAGTTAATGGATTCTTAGAAAGGAATCTGAGCTTACAAGTTCCTGAATTTATAAGTTCTATGGTGCTTGTTATTCTAATTTCCCTGCTTCTGTAAGTGTTAATAGTGTTCTATACAAATTAATTTTTTTTTTTGAAGTTAATTAATAGGTGAGCAACTTAAAACAGAACCGTTTTAGACTAAACATAGTTATGACACATAAAATTTTATGAATGAAATGGAAACATAAATCAAATTAAAGTTTACATTTATATTACCAAAAGTTTAAATACACTTTGAGCTTAAGCGAACATACTGAGTTATCAAAAGCAAAACATTGTTGTCAGTACCATAGATTTTTTATCGAATGTTGTATGAAACACTGGAATAATTATGTATAAGAAATTATTTAAACAGTATCTTTACTAACAGAGAACATTACTGTAAGTTATACATTTCCTGATGTTTGCTGCACAAGTTAACTAACTTAGAAGAGAATTTTTAATTTTTTTTAAGAGCCCATATTTACAGAAATAAGTCGAATTAGAAAAGAATAAAGGTTAAAATTCATATTTTAATTTACAAATAACTTTTTTTTTAATAGATTATCAAAGTTATGATGCTTGGAAACAACATATAGTAAGGAAGGGTACCATTATCTTTATGAAAGCAGTTAACAATAGTAAATGAGAAGTATCAGCTGAATTAATTTTTGACATTTAATAACATGGAAAAATCAACTTTAAAAAAGAATCGTGTAAAGAACATTTCTATAATAGCGTATAATTTAAAAGGCTGTTTAGAAAAGTACAACCCTATATTTTAATGTTTTTTTTATAATCATAAGTATTATTTTTAACTATAAAAATGTACAATTTCCATCCGATCAATAACAAAATTATTTTTTAAAAAATCAAATCCCTTAACTCAATAAATGATTCTTTACAAAAATCAACATTTAACATTTGCAATTTAAATCGTACCGAGATGAAACCTAAATTAATGTTACACAACTAACCGGTTAATAAAAACTAAGTTAATTTAAATCAAATGGTTTTTGAAAAATTAGTAATTTATCCATCATCCTCCACCAGATTTCTTTTTACAACAATTTACATTCATTCTAATTACCTGCAACTTTAATTAGTCTAATTTCGCCCTCACTTCCTTTTTCACCCTCTGGAACTTTCTCCCTGAAACCTTAAGAAATGAAGAAAAAAATAATTGCTTAAATTTGAATGTTTGCAACTTTTTTTTTTTTTTTTTTTTTAAGTTAAAAGGGAAAACATAAAATTTGTAATATAAAATGTATATAACATAAAATAACTTGTGAGTTTATGTTAATTACAAGTTTATAAAGAAAATGTTAATGAAATCATAAACTAGTCCTAGAAAAAAAAAAACAAACGTAAATAATAATAACTTAAAATAAATTATAAAATAATTTAAAAAAAAAACAACATAAAACATGAGGAAGAACAAAAATGGATTTATATGAAAAAACAATTTTTGAGAGACACCTTTTGAAATTCTATGTATAATAAATGCCACTTAACTTCAAACTAAAATATTAATTAAATTTCCTATTAAAATACTATAAATAAGTTAATATTGTATGTTAATCTGTCAGATGATGTTCCTGATCAAGATTAATCTGTATAAACTTTAGTCGACATACTTGCTAGTTATATACCTCTTGACCATATTTAAACAGTTCTTCAGTTACTATGAAAAGAAATTGTTAACTTTTTAATTGTAAATATCAATATTAACAAAAGAGATATACCCATTAAGAAAAAAACTACAAATTTTTCACAAAAAATCAATATTTATTTCACTGAATAATATTTTCATTGTATTATTGCCTACTTGAAATTGATGTTTGCAGTAAATGAACGCCAATCAGCTTCTATAAAAAAATGAATTAAAAACTAACACTAAAGCGGTACCAGAATGTATACACATTACTTTACAAGGTAGAAAATATGATAAAGAAGTTCAATATGTAAAGCAAAAGCTAAATAAATAAGCATAAATTGAATATTTTCAACAAAACCTAATAAACAATAGGAAATGAAACATAAACAAGGTGGAAAGTATACTCACATTATTAAGACTTATATTTTAAGAAAAATCAACAATAACACATTAATAAATCGGTTCTTGGAATCAACAAAGTTAAAAGTGCTCAATGCAGCTCACTGCATGCTGTTTGTATTTTATTGGGGGCTAATATCCACAGTAGTAAATGGAAAAAAATAATTCAAATCAAGTATATTTTAAATACTGAAAAAATTGTTTTTGGCAGTACAATGATATAATACTTACCATTATTATTATTATTATTATTATCACCACTAATTTTTATTTTCTAGAATGATGATACTTCATGCCTTACAAAATCGTTTACCTACTCATCATTAATTTAAAAAAATATGATGTGAACAACATGTGACTTCCTTGTATGTCTATTAAATTACATACTCAAATTTTTTTAAAATGAAAAGTTCATAAAATTTTATTTCATTAATAACGTCCGATATTTTTTCACACTTTTTAGTTTTATTCTTATTATTGAATTATTTATTTAAACATTTTTTTCTACAATCAGTTAATAATTATTAATAAATGAATATATTTAAATTAAAAAAAAAAAAAAAAAGAGATGAAGTCTGATTCAAGCCAATGTGTACCCTTGTAAGATCCAAATATTTCATTAATTAACATTTTACTTGGCTATTACTCTGAAACCAATGAAAATAAGTGTCACTTATGATACATCACTGAAAAACTCTCAATAAGGGCTTATTACTGCAGTTAAAGAAATAGTCCAAAATCCAATTTTTTGGGGGATTTTGGTTCAGTTGATTGCAATCAAAAGGGGATGTGCACAACTAGATGTTACAACATCCTAAATCTAAAATTTCAACATTCTACAATTAATCATTTTTGAGTTATGGGAGGGTACATACAGATGTCACACCGAAACTAGTCAAAATGAATTCAGGAATGGTCAAAATGGCTATTTCTGTTGAAATCTGAAAACCAAAATTTTTTGCAAGAAATTTTTTAATTTATTCGCAAGAAATTTTTACAGCAAGAACAAGGAAGTATTGTAATTGTGAAATTACATTTTTACTTCCTTGTACTTCGTGCAGAAATGTAATCTCCATTTTTGGAACATCAGTATACTAAGAAAAAATATTATTTTTAAATTCTACAGGTCTTTTTAATTTAAGTCAGGATGTACACTTTTTAAAAATATGCTTAATTTTTTTTTTAACTTAGGTGATCTACAGAAATGTGTGCTTTTATCCATTAACATTTTGTTTATTAATGCCCTTTAATTTCCAGTATAATCCACATGTTGCATAACAATCACGTTGAAACGGATGTGATTTACTGCATTTTATAGAGGCACTGAGTAAAATGGATAAAGAATTATCTTAAACTGTGATATAATATTATCTGTAAATGATTCTAATATGTAAAATTGATACTTTACAAAACAAGAACATTTCATAAACTGAAAAATATACAGAACTAATACTCTAAGAAAACTGAAAAAATAATGTATACAGCAAAAATAGTTACTTCTTAAATGCTTTTAATATTTAGTTTTTGATAAAATAGTTTATAAAATAAATAAGCATATTATTATATAACTATCATGCAGGAATATAAAGTGTAAAAAAATGGATTACATACCAGTAAGAAAAAACGAACTAATTATAAATAAAAATAGCAATCTACCGTGAGCAGGGAATTTCTAGATTCAATACTTTTTAGATTTCTAATCAACGTACTGAAGTTGCTGAGGATGTAATAATCAAAGTTAATTATTTTATATTTTGAATATTTGCTTACAATTGGACAGATCATCTTTAATTCCAATAACGCTGCAGTATTTCTTGACTATGCAATACTACAGAATGCACAACAAATCTAATAAAGCAAACAACAATGAATACCTACCTTTAAAACTACTTGATATAGTGGTCACTAGAATGTTTAAAATATCTTATTACTCATTAAAAACAAATTAAGAAATCTAAAATCCTTACAGGCTGAACAATTTTAACAAATCAAATGACAGCATTACTTGCATAATAAATTTTCCAATATTGTAATTGTCACACACCATTAAACAAACTCTTCAAAACCTTCCTTACACCTGGTTTTCAAAAGCACTTTTTTTGTTTGTTAAAAGAGCATGTAATAAATCTGTTAAATTCTATTTAGCACAAAACTATCTTTTAAATATTCAAGTATTAACTACTTAAAACATAAATCGCAAATAGTTCAAAAACTAACACAGGACAAGTAAAACAATCTTATCATGATGCAAATAGCATTCATCAAATATTTAAAATTTTCTGTGAATATTTGAAGCCTTATATTTTTATATTCTATCATCTCTTCTATGAACTGATTAGGAAAGAACTATCAACCGTGTTATATAATTTTTTAATTTTTTTTTCATACAGATTTCAGAAAAATCAATGAAATTAATTTTCATTATCATTACAGTTTCTGTTGTGAAGGTAGATGAATATTTTACAAAATAACCATTTTTTTTTTTTTTTTGCAAGGTAATGCTCAGCTAATGTCAACACATATACCATGTTCATATAAGATGAAGCACTTCCTTAATGCCATTGTTATTGCTCTTTTCATTTTAATATTATCTGGTTCGGCTGAATTATCATTAAGAACAAATAAATGTCAATATTGTATCAGTTTCTTTCTAAAAGCCAATAAACTGTTTATTATAATATTACAATATTACCTAAAATCTACATCAATACTGAACACAATCTACTCACCTAGATAAAACACATTACAATAATGTATGTTTACTCTAAATACACTATGCAATATACACATTTCAAGAACATACTCCTTTTTATCGCAATATAAGATGAGTGATGTAAATAAACATTCAAACTACTAAAAGAAAAAGAAAATATTTTTTGACAATATGTATAATATAGATAAGAACTAAAAATAGAATCACTTATTGGAGATCACAAAGCTCACATACAGGATGTATCATGAAGTTCTCCCAGGACTATCATAACCTATTCTATTCTGCCAACAAGGACTGGAATCCGACCCCACAGAGTCCGGCCAAAATGCAGTAATGAAGACAGCCCCGGTAAAGAAAGTTCACTTAATTTTATCTCACTAACCATCTACCATCCTTCCCAAATTCTTACATTCATGACACGACCAGCACATGTGACTCCCTCCAGAAAGGGAGCGCATTGCATTTTCCAAACACTAGGGCCCTTGAAAGGCACATTCTTGCTAGGCCGGAAGGTTCTAGCACTTCATTCCATGAAATGAAATCACGCTGAAAGAATGAAGCTGATAAGTGGCTGGTCTCCCATGGACAGCCTCAATCAAACAATTTCTCCCCGATCTAAAGGATTGGAACGCAGCAAATAATTCCGTCCATAAATGTAACTGCCATTAAATAAATAATTACCTGCCTGATAAAAGAAGGGCACTGCAGCAAGGGACTTTTGTCCAGGTTTTGCCAATAGCAGGGGGATACAAATTCTCCTGCTATCCTTACATTCCTTCTGTTCCTCTTCTATTCAGTAAAATGATGGCAAGCATTTATATAAACATATATCTAAAATGTTTCATTTAATAATAATTATCAGAATATAATTGAATTATCAGCAATAACACTGAATAAATTAAGACAGTGTGAACTAATAATAAATATATCAAAAAACTCAAAAGTAAAGCAAAAATAAAATATACACAAATAAAATAACTTTTTAAAAATTAAATGTCATGAATGAAATAGATCTTTATACTTAAAAACTGATGCACAGAATGTATACATTTTTTTTAAATTTTCATTCTATAAATATTAAAAACAGAGTAAGACCTGACACCTTTACATGTGATATGTTTCATAATGTTCAAAACACAAACTAGGAAGATCCAGGGCATGTCTGTTAATAGCAAATTTTGTTTTTACACATTTTTTAACAGCAAAAAAGAATTTAGTTTTTGTTTACATTACACCTTTTGGTACTAGAGTGAAAAAAAATTATCCCAACAATACCAGCAATTTTTGCGATTCAACTACTGAGAAATACCAAACCCATTTTCAGCTATTTGTCACTAGTTTACATTTTTTCTGAATGGTCCAAACTTGATTTTAATAATTTATTAACATAAATGAAAAGAAAAAAAGAAACAAAAATTTAAAAAAATACTCACCAAATACATTTTCAAAAATATTTTTTTTTTCTTTAACCAGATGAAATACACTTAAAAAAAATGTCTGAGCACAAAAAGTTTTATTTCACTAAACTGAATATAATCACAGATTTGAAACAAATTGTTAAAAAATAAAAAAGTCATGTTGCAAGGAAAAAACCAAGCTTTTGAGTTTCAAGTTCTTCAAATGCAGATTTTATCTATATTAGCATTACAGACTGAATTTATTTGTATAACATTACAGGAGAAACGCATATTTCAAAGTTATAAAATAACAAAAAATTAAATACCACAGAACAATTCTTACCCTAAATTATTTCACTTATTAACCTACACCAATATTTAGAAACTGTTATGTGGCAAATATAATGGATGCACACCTTTATCACATTTTATACATTTGTTTTCACTTTCCTCCAGTTTTGGTGCTAGCTGCACTGCAAACTGAACAGTTTTTTTCTCTCTCCAACAGTATTTTTCCCAAAAAAAATTTGAAATTCCCTCCTGCATCTCCATCTGTTAACATATTAGGCATTGCATCAGCCCTGCCAGTATAGCTGGAGAATTTTGTTAACTTAATGTGTCAGCGAATCATGAGACAATTCTTCAATAATTGAAATAATAAAATCTAATCTTTGAAGGAGTTTGTCTATGTTTCCTTTATACAGAATGTAACAATACAGCATAATTCTACCAGTGATAATTAAAGTGATTTTTTTGCAAGTCTTTCTTCAAATATTGATACATTTCATCAGATACATCAATTCTCCCCTCCCCCATATACTCATTGTAATTTCTTATCATAGTTGGTTTGTTAATTATTTTTGTGCAAGTTCCAAATGTTTTGTTCTTCGCTCACTGCCTATTTTAACATCAGAAGTCAAAGGAAAAACTTCTGAGCTTTTTTCCTCCAAATTCTAGTATCAGTAAATTTTTTCTGGTCAATATTAAATTTTTCTAATATGTATTTTGGAATTCCTTTTCTGTTTCTATTTAGAGTTCTAGTCACAAAAGCACTATTTTAATACAATTGTTTAGCCAAAGGAAAAGACTCAAAAAAATTATCAATAAATAAATGAATATCTTTCCTGAAAAATCCACACATATCTAATAATTTTTTTACAACATAAAAGTATAAACCATTAGCTTTTGTAATATTTTTTCTTCTCCCTTACAAGCTCAAAATAGCTTACGTTTCTCACATTAGTGAGAAATGGAGTAGCAAATTGACCATAACTTAACTCCTCATCGATGGTGTTTTTCCAGTAAATATTGAAGAAGCTGAGTGTGGTTTTTTGTTGCAATTATGCTCTCATCAACTGAAATGACTTTATTACAAATAATGTTTAGATGTTCTACTGATCAACTAATGGCTGAAATCTCTCTCAAAGATCATATTCCGGTTTATCAGGTTTTGCGTTGTCTTTGGTGTCTGTAACATGGAAAAATATTAAAATGCACTGAAAATGAGTTAACCAATTGTCAGAAACATGCCATGTTCAAAATGGACATTGTATTCCAGTATTGGGGCAGTCTAGGTTTTTTATTTATACCTATGTTCAGTAGCTAAGAAATAAATGCAAACATTTCACCCGCAGTAATTATCTTCCAGTCGCTCAACAGACAATTTATTGATAATCTATGATTATTTGCCTTGCAAATATTGTAGCAAACTTGTTTGTATATTTAGTAAAGTCACAAATCAAACTGACAGTAAAAAATAACCTAAAATAAGTAATAGGGCAAGAATTTCTGGGTTGACAATGTTTGACTTCTGGCGATTTGTGGTTAACAAAATTATGTTCCATCCCAGAGTCATTTTCATTATTTACCTGATTCCACTGAATATTATCCTGGAACTTAAAAGTCCTCCATTGATACTACTAAAATTATCTTTATGAGTTTGTTCAGCTGTTGGGGTTATGTTTTTGTCATCACTCAAGGAACTAATAAACCTAGGCCTTTCTCTGTTTCTGTGACTAAAAGTTAGATTTAGTATACCTGGAATTGATGGTTGATTTTCAGAAACCAGATCATAATTGAGATCATTGTCAGTACAGTCTACAACAGAGCTATCTTCCTGTTCGTCTGACAACAGTCTGTCACTTAGATTTTCATCGTCCAACAAATCACACAGTATTTTCACTTAACGATGACCATGATCTATTCATTTTCAATAATTAACTTCAGTAAACAAATCAATTCTACACTCAATTCACAAAGCATGCAAAACAAATGACACTGAAAACAATAACATGTACAGTTCACTGAGAAAAAAAAACTATGCAGTGTTAAAGTTGTCTAAATTAATTAACTAAACTCTTAACCTCTAAAGTGTTCTTTATGTTTGTAAATTGTGTAAATTTATATATTTTTGAATCTATAATTCCTTGCGATTAATTTAATACTAGACATGAAAAATTTTATTGAGTAACGAAAATTACAAAAAAAAATTTAGAAACATTCAGATAACAGGACATTGGTATCTCTCAACAGTACTATGCATGTTCTGAAATTTGGACATGGGTATTTCCAAATTTCCACCAGATTTCTCAAAGACTACTCCAGATATAGTTTCAGGACCTACTTTATTCAATTTTTCATACCAAACCACTAATTCTACTTTTTAATTTAGACCCTAAAAATTTCAGTATGACCATTTCACCTCAGTATCAGAAAATCAAGCAATTTTTCTCACTAGCTGCAAGTCACAAACAAAGCATTTTAAGATTTATATACACCTTATCCATTATTTTCATGAATAAATTATGAAAGTCTCTTGAAAACTTCGTGATACAACCTGTATATATACACTCATTAATAATTACATAGGGTTTTTATGCAAATAATTTGATATTTGTAACATATATTTTTAATTCTTTAAAAAAATAGATAAATAAAAATAAAATAGGTCTACAAAGAACTTCAAAACAAAAAAGATACTCAGTATTTTAACTTTTCAAGTTTTACTATAACACTGATTTCATCATGTTTTGATATTTATGGAACAAAAAAGAAATGTTTTCTGGAAAATATTCTTTGATAATTAGAGATAAAAGTTTAATATTTTTCTAGACAGTAGTTAAGATAAAAGTTAGATTTTATTTTTTGAGATGAAAGAACATGTTTTAGGATTAGTAGGAAAAGAATGTGATTTCTTTGCTTCATACAGATTAGTAATAATAAAAAAAGTGCAAGATTAAAAAGATATAAAAATGCAATATTAATTCAAGAACTTTTTTTTTGTAAACATGTTTATTTATAAATAGGGCACTTAGGTATTTTTTTTTAAATCCTCTAATTTAATTAAATTATTAATACTGAAGATTTTCATTATGACTAATAAATATATGAGATTTTTTTTCTTCTTACGAATGAGGATTAACGGCATCTGACTCTTCAGAAAAAGAAACTTTTTTCAAAAGTTTAAACTGGCATAAAACTAAAATCATATTAAAGAAAAAAACTTCTGTTGTTTTACACACACATGCATACACGCGCACGCACACACACACACATCTATATATATATATATATATATATATATATAAATAACGCACGCACGCGCACGCGCACACACACACACACACACACACACACACACACACAATATTAATGATATGAAATATGAAAAATGCTAAAGGCACCGAAGTCACTTCAATGAAATGATTCCCAAAAATCAAGTCAAGTTAAGAGAGCTGAGTGCATGCTGTTACTTTTATACGGATTTGAATACTAGATGCGGATACTGATGTTCTTTAGTGTTTATATTTCAATTATCCACACAGCTAAAGAACTTTTGACCTGAGACTACAATACTACACTTCATTACACTCATACACACCTCATTCATTCCCTGAAGTAATACCTTATGGCGGTTCTGGAGACTAAATAGTAGAAGAAAGAGTGCATGCTGTTGTATTTATTAGTGTTAAATTTTAAAAGCAGTTTGTGATAATTTAAAGATAGATTAACAATGGGAGGCAATTAAAATAAAAGATACAGACTACAACAATAAGATTCAGGCTATTCAAGATACAGACACAAATTCAGACTACGGAGTGTATTGAGACTATTGAGTAGCAGAAATATATATATAAAAAAAAAAAAAAAAATACATCATCTACATAAAAAGGATATATATTAATCTAAATAGATCAATTATAAACAGTGATAAAAATCAATATTTTTTATTTCAGTTCTAGGCTTCTTGTAACTTAAGTTCATTTAAGTATTAAGTACCATAAATATATATGACAAACACAAGTCACAGTTCCTTTCTCTGAAATTTACAATGTTTAGTATACAGATGATGCCTTTGATGAACAGAGTGAAATTTTATAAGATTGAATATTGCTTGTGGGCTCAGCATTGTGATAAAAAATAATATCTTTTGTCTTAAATAAGGAAATAGAGACAAATTTCTCACTACTCTTTCCATAGTAACCCTAGCATGGGATATTTTTTATTCTTTACAATGATTATGCAAATTCTTTTTGTCTCATTCAGATCACTATATATATATATATGTTGGTATTAGTATCTTACTTACTTAATATTTAAGAAAATACATTGTTTTCTGATCTAATAATAACTTTAAATATAGTTATACATAAGAATTTTAATTTTAAAGTACTCTTTTTTGGGGGATTCAAAGTTCAAAAAATTTATGTTAAACTTTCTTCTTGTATTTTCCCTGATATTTTTTTTAAACTATAAATGTCAACACTTTAAGAGAAAAAATGACTTTATATTTACATTTTTTTTTCTAATTTCAATTTAAAATGTGAAAGCCAATTGAAAACAATTCCAATATGAAAAACAAATTTCTTAAGAAACACAAAGGTAAGAACTTGAATCTTGATAAAAATAACAAAAAAGGAGAAAAATGTAGTCAAGAACTGCTATAGATTGTGAAATAAAATTCACAGGTACATAGGGAAATACATATTGTTTTTGTGCTCTATTTTATGCTAATTTTCCTGAATTTCTAAACAAAAATACTTTGAATTTTAGAGTGATATCAAAACAATTATTTTTATTTATTTTTTAAAATTTATATTTCCCTGATTTCTTCTGGAAAAATCCTACCAAATTTGACAAGATTTTTATGACCTTTCGTGATGTGTAACTACTTGAATGAATGCAGCATAGGCATCAGCAACATGTGAAAAAATATCAAAGCTGATGAATACAAACTCAGAATTTTCCGATGAGAGATACTATCATTCCACTGTGCAGGTTAGTGGACACTAGCATTAAGTATATCCGTACATCATAAAAATCCAATATTAAACAATGACGATAAAAAACTCTTCAAAATGTTTGTGAAGACAAGTAAGTTTTTATTTAAAAGTTTTCATAAATTTGTTAATAAAAAAAATTAATAAATAATCACTGAATTTGGCCTATTCGGTAAAGACAGATCTGAAACATAAATAGACTGAGAATCTTCTCCTTTTTTACAGTGTTAAAAAAAAAATCAACTCTGAAGAAATTATAAATTACACAGTAAGTAGCACACTACAAGACTGTACAACAAATATAAAACAAAATTATAAAAAAAAAAAGACTTCATTACTTATTAAAATAAAAATAAAAAACAGCTTATAAGACAAAATATTACAAACTCTTTGTTTTCTTAATGGACAAAATTATATGAACCAAACCTACCAAGACAAAGACATCAAAGATATAGAATACTTTACATTAAGAAAACAAATAAATAATATTACCATGTCCATCTTCACTAGTTAATATTATCTGTCCATCTTGATTAAGGGTTGCTTCGGTAACATTATTTAAATCTACAGCAACACCATCCCCCTGATTGCCAGAAACTTCTGTTAATGTTTGAACTGCATGAACAGTACCGTTTCCACCATCTCCTTGACCGGTATGTATCTAGAAATAATTCAACCATCAGATCAGAAATTAATTAACATACATGTGTTCAATGAAATATAGTTATTTTTCACAAACTCATTAACATTGATATACAACATTTATTGCAGCCTACCGCTGCATTATTTTTAGCATACCAATTTTTTTTACACATACCATTGCAATAACCAATTTTAGATTTGTTACGATCAAAAGTAATAATAATAAATTTTATGGGACAATAGATAAGATTAATTGTTGGATATATTTCAATACTAAAAGTAATTAATAACAAATGGATATTTTACATAAAATTTCTAAGTTCTTTTATAATTCTGAAATCATAAGTATAAAGTGGATATCATTCTAAAGCCTTGCTCTGAACTTCAATCTTCATTTCTCAATTCTTTGTCTGTTAGAATTTTTAATCTTCTTCCTTTTTCTTGTCACTTCCTCAATCCTACAATGATAAAAATTCCTATTTCCTACATACAATATATTGGAAATAAGAAATAATAGGACGTATATTTTGAGTACAGGATCTGATATTAACATTTCTATTCCTTACCCAAAATTTACATTCATTTCATATACTAACCATCCGCTAGCAAATTTTAAGTAGTTCTCTTTATGCTTCCTAAATTCCAAAATTTATTAAATGAACATTCAAAACATCTTACAAACCTTTCAAGTTTTATTAGTATAGTTCAGATTGTTATAAACCCTTTTAATCTTTTGAAAAGCTCTCTTTTTCATGTATTTTGCACTGTATCTCCTCCATACAGCCTTCATTCTAACTAGTAATTTCTTAAATGCCTACAAGATATTATCTGCTCCAATATCTTCCTGCTAGTAACAAGAGACTTCTTTATTTATGACTATAACCATATTGATATTATATACAGTGATTGATATTATATGACACCATAAGTCATTCATATAAAAATGACTTTTCTATACAACATGAGAGAGGCATTCATAATAATTGCTTCTAATTCCTGTTATGTCAATAAGTTTTCAGTTAATTCACAGCATGATATAGATTAGTTATGAACATTGCTCATCAGAAGATAGTCTCATCTCGAAATATTTGAACTTTTATCACACTATATTCTTTGTAGTCTTAAATTTTATAGTAAAAAATAAATAGGAATAGGTTAACAAATCTGAAAAAAATATATCCCTGTTAGACATAAAATTGAAAAAATATAGCTCCAAATGTCCTGGTCAGAATGGCAAGCATTCATATGCCGATATAGTAAATAATCTTTTAAATTCAAGTGAAATATTATCTAAAATCAATTTCAGTATGCGACTGGATAGAAGTTAATTTTTGGTTATGTGCAATCCCTAAAGCTTTTCTCTCACTATGTGATATATCAACCTGATTAAAGAAAGTGCATTATTAAAATATAACAAATAAAAACAATAATGTAATAAACACAAAAAAGCGATAAACTTATATTACTCTATTTTATTACCAACAATACATTAATAATATTAATAACTAATAAAAAGTAGGAGTGGATGAGTTAAAGTGGAAATATATAAGTAGTGGTAAGTGTCTCACAGACAACACCCATGAGAAAATTATGGTATACAGAATAGATTTTAAGCCTAAGCCTAACCCTACAACAATATTATACAGATTTATACACAAATGTTTAGAGAAGAATGCATAGAAATGATATAAGAAGAAATAGATGATTAAATCAAACACAAATGATGTGACAACCAATATTAATGGAAGACTAGAAAATCACATAATAGAACAATGAGAAAATAACAGTAGGAGAATACATACTTAGTAAGAGAAATAAAAAACATACTTTGATTTTTTCACAAAATTTATACTAGCGATAGCAAACACCTATTAATTTTTAAAAACCATAAAAAATGAAGACTATATGATTTATGATTATAACACAAATGTGGATGAGAAGATTAGAAGATTCAGTAAATTATCAGATAAATTAATATAAGGAATAAAAGACAAATATGAAATGGAATGATATCTTTTAAGGCAAACAAATGAAGAGAAAAATATATTGAGAATTATGTAAAGAGATGATAAAATTGATCAGATAAGAATTAGAACATTCAGATTTAATTAATTTGGTTGTAGAAAGGTATCTAAAAGGTTAAAAACTGAAAATGAAAACGGGTTGGAAAATGCAAACCGGGAAAATGAGGATGTAGGATATAGTAATTGTAGAGGTTAAAAAGATTTACACAGAAAATAAAGTAATAATGAATAGCATCAACCCATGAGACAACCGAATTAAGAAGAAAGTATAAAAATTAGAATAGTTGAATTACCGTAGCTACACCCTGAACATGCGCCGTAGTACCATCAGGTAATGTGATTATAGGATTGTTTGGATCGACTTGAATAATAGAAACTGTGCCATCTGGGTTGCTAATGGTCTGTAACACAGCTGGAGCATATTGAGCAGTGACCTAGTAAAAAAAAAAAAAGAGGGAAAAAACAAAAATATTCATTAGTAATCAATAATCCACAATCAAAATGCAGTAACTAAATTTCTTGATGACATCTAATAGTTAAATTATTATTTATTTAATCACTAAAATATAAATTAGAATAATAATTTATTTGAAATCGGTAATCAGCATAATTTTCAAAATACATAAATACTAATATTTAGTAATATGAACATACAGAAACTAAAAATCTAATAAATAATTAATAGACCTTTTAAAATTTTCATATTTTTGAAAAAAAAAATATTTAAAGGATATTGGTGAAAGAAAAAACACAAACAGTGAGGTTTGTTTTTAAAAAAAAATTTGTTTTAAATTAAAAATGGTTTTTAAATGCATATTCAATGCATATTTAACACATAAAGTGAAGTACAAACAAATCTAATTGTTCAACCATGTTCAGCAAATTCAGAAATTTTTATCATAATAAATGGATATTGAAATTTATCCATTAAGATTTGGATGTTTTTTGAAAAATAGTGATTTTGAAAGATAATTGGTTACTAAAATTAAACTTGAAAACTGGTTACTTCAGTTAATGGGTCAGCAAAACTTTGGTCATGAATACGGTGGTAATATATCTTCAAGTAAGGCAGTCTAGTGACTAAATTTTTTTTTTTTTTAATTAAAGAAATGTGTTCTAAAAGAGAAACCAATAGGGTCATCCAAAGAAAAGATATGAGCTTCCTTTATTAATGACCTAAGTTATAACTAATCTTTATTAATGACAGACAGAAAACAGATAAATATTATTTTTCTTTTACAAGGCGGTGTTTCCATCCCTTTACACTTGTACAAATCATTTGATGTTCAAATTTTCAAATATGGGAACTGGAAATGGAGAGTTGACCGCTTAGGCAAGCATTGATTTTAGACACAATCTCACATTCTTTTAATATTGTTAAATAGAAATATTTAGCAAAAAAAAATCTGAATATCATTTGGAAATAGGGACATAGATGAGGTATAAATAGCAATTAAATTTAAGAAAAAGGCTTCGAGAAACAACCTTTCATGATATTGCTTCATTTAAGTTATACTTAACATTAATTATTGTTAAGACTGTATTTGAATTATATGATAGCTCTTATAAAACCTCACAATTTAGTTATGGATATCTACAAATCTGATTAAAACAATAATCAGAAACTAAAAACTATATGTACTAAATTAAATAATTAAGGAAAAAACATCATAAATATTAATTTATAATTTTGATGTTTTATTTCATAAAACATCAAAATATTTTAAAATATTGATATGGTCATCCTTTTACAGCTTCTGTCATTACTTGTCATTATTTTCAACATTTGATGAAAATGATGAAATATATTCCCTAGTATTGTTAAAAAATATAACAGTAACTTCAACATTTCTTAATTTAATAATATTGTTGTAAAGTATCCACAATATTATTTACTGGGATATTTACTATTTAACAAATTATTTAATAGTTCTGTTTGTTCATGAAAAATAACTGTTTAAAATGTGTTATTTATACTGAATGTTATTTGAAAATAAAAATAAGAAAATTCTGACAATATGTTTTCTCTAGTTTCTTTCTTACATGTTTTAGTATTTTTATACCATAACTTGTAAATACCTTGAAACAGACGCAGTTATCAATAAATTATTTTTATCAATATTTTTCAAGCCAAATTTGGCACACAAGTGAAGTGATATCAAGCTAATTAAAAAAATTTAAGTATATTCATAACAGCAAACAGAAAATGTAAACTAATATTTTAATGGCTATAAACAATTGTATCTGTTTGGCCATATCTTCTGAGTTTTCTTATTACTTCTGTGGCACTCATTTAACAGTACAACACAAAATTATAGCTATATAAAGTAATAAATTCTGAGGTAGCAAATAACAAAAACTAACCCAATATAAAAAAAAAGGTTCAATCTATTTATTAGAGAATCAGAAGATTTAATTTGAAAGCTTCTAAAAAAACTTCAGAAGTAAAAAGCTTAATATCAAACTGTTTTTATTATTAAGAAATTTTTTTTTACAAAAAAATAGATAAATATAATTCATCTGACTTTCACACTAAGTACAGTCAATGTAGAATTAATAACATGAGGACTCATTAAATCACAGATATTAAATATAGATACTTAACATCTGAAAATACTATTATAATTTTATTTATTATTAAATAGCTAACACCTATTATTAAAAATTAACTTATCACATTGCCATTGTTGATTCAATTGACAAACCTTAAAATGTAATTTTAATTAAAATATTATTATATATTAAATTAATTTATTTTTAATAAAAGTACATACATATCTTTAAAAAATACTTTATGGATAGGAAAATAGGATTGTGTGTGCAAATGTTTTCAGATATATAAGTATTAAGTGATTATAAGTTGTGAACAATGGATGTCGGTATGACAAGACACACACATAGATAACAGAAATTGCATTAAATAAATGTTTTTTTTTTTTAAAGATCAAGTTGGATACCAGTACAAACAGTAAATTTTTTTTTAAATTAACAAATAACATTATCTAGCCAGCAACAAAACACAACGATATAACAGGATAAAATAAAATGACATTTGTCATATACACATACAACAACCACCAGGAAAAAAATCAAAAGAAAAAATTAACTGTATAAAATGATGAGAATATGTAATGAATTTATGATGTATTGAATCATAATTTACGTTCTAACATAAAACTAAAAAAAAAAAAATTGGAAATTTTCTCTATTCAAACTAAATAATTTAAAATTGTATCCCTGAAATAATTTTAACACCTTTAAACAAAATACGTAAAGAAAAATGCAAAAACTAAAAAACAAAATCAACCAAATACAATATGATATTTTAACTTATTTATTTGACAAAGCATCTACATAACATACATTAGGTGTTGCAACCAGTTGTATGTGACCTACCATAAGATACAAATCTTTCCTAAAAAAAGGAACAGCTATTTTCAAGAATATAAAATTCTCATGCCATGCTTACTACATAGAGAAATTGAAGTGGTTTCCTGTAGCCTTTTCTGTTGAGCCAAATATACTACTCCAGATTATCACATCAAGTCCACTTAAGTAAAGGTGATACTCAGTCCTCCTAAAAGTACCAACTTCATTCTATTCACCAAAACAATTAAGTGTATGTTGAACATCACTGACCTCAGAGTAAGCAACTCTTTTGGTACTTTTTCCTTTTGCCTTAAATGCTTTATTTATACCTTACACAAAGTCTTTAAGAAAGACTACGAGTAAAGCAATAAATCTTTGAACAAATCTTTCTACGTGTCCTTGTATGAACACAATTATATTCAACTAATTATATTAGTTTTATTCATTAAAATTTTAATTAAGTAATAAAGCGAGTCAAATAAATATTGAAAATGTATATTTCTTTAACGTCTAATGCACCTGATAATTTATCTCTGAGGTTCATTCAAAACATTTTTTCATATGGCTCAACAGTCATAGCAAAAATAATAATAACTAGCTGCATTGAAAGTAGAATAGAGAAAAATGACTGATATGCATACTTAGTTAATTTGCATAACCAAATAAATAGTTTACTTCACAATTTATTTGAATATTGGAAATTCAAAGGTAGTTAACACCCAGATTTTGAGTAGTATTTTTCATTTTTTACTAAATGAAGTGGATAGTAGTAACAACAAACACTGAACTGTTTTCCTAACAGTTTAGGAAAATAAATATCTTGCATCCAATGAATTAGAAAAAGGTGATAAATATACAAAATTATTATAAACAATAAATCATGTTACAAATCTAGGCTTTTCCTGTCAAAATATGATAACAAATGCAAAATAAAAACACAATAACAAGCTGCTTTCACAACATATTACCACATAAGACTGAAACAAATAATGCTATTGACATATAATATAAAAAAAAGAACATTTTTCTTAGTCAATTAACCCAGTGTGATTTTTCCAAACAACAAAAATTTGACAATGAAATAAAAACACAAGACCATAGAAATAAACGATAAAGAAATTAACTGTAACAAAAAACATGAAATAAGGCTAACAATATATAAAAATAACTATTAATCAAAAAGACATGTAATTTTTGTAAATACAAACGATTACAATAAACAACATCTAGGTCTACTACATAGCTAATAGACAAGTAACAAAATTATTGTTAATTAAATAAATGTTTTCATTATAATGTAACTTGAACATGATCTTAAAAAATACCAAGGACATACGACATGATGACACCCAAAAGTTGATAAATAAAATGATTATAATAATGGTAGTAATGAAAAGGTACCATGTAACTTTAATTGTTACAGCAACACAATCCTAACACATACAAACTTATACACAACAGACATATATGGACATGAATCCATACCGCTTTCTTTTTTATCAGAATAAAATAGATAAGCTAACAAAAAAGTCATTCCAACAGTGTTTTCATCCAACATGTCGAAACAAAATCGTTTCTGGAACCATTAAATATTCCAATTTAAATTTTAAATAAATTATTAATACAAACTGCTATAACAACATAATAAATAAAAATATACGAAAAATCTACATTATCGTGCTTTAAAATGGGGAAAAATTAAAGAAAACAATAATAGTAATCATTTACACAATGCATTCGTTTAGAAAAAATAAATTAAAACTTAAAAAATGGACAATTACAGCAATAACAAATCAATGTGATAAAAAAAAAAAAACAGTTAAAATATAATAAAACAGGAAGAATAATAAAATAAAATTATAAAATGAAAACCATTTAAAAAAGTAATGAATTAGTTAAATCCTCAATAACAAAAAGAAATATTACTAATGACAAAAAATACTGAATCTAACAAGAAACATAATAGATAAAAAAATTATATATATAAATGCCTCCTATTCCAAAATAATACCAACTAAATAACTGGCAAAGAACAAAACACTTTTCATGACAAAAATGATTACACAGTACAGAAAAATCTATTACAGAAAATATACAATTTTTAATTGACTGAATTAACAAAAAATAAATATAAATTGTATTGAACATGCAGAATGGAAAACACGACAAAATAAACTGAAAATAATGACTTCCAATTTTTCACTGCCCATGCAAATTAAAAAACAAAAAACCAACACTGACAGACAACACGATATAAAAAATAATGAAAACAATTAAAAACAAGAGCATGCCACTGCCATATTAATAATGACAAAGATAATGACAAACGGCTTGCTGGCAGGAAGGTGAAGACTCTACAAGATCTGCAAAAATGTGTGTGTTTGTCAGACCTGTGTGGGTGTAGGGATGGGCGTATGTGTTGGCGTGGGCGGAGTGGGCGCCTTGGGGTTGTGATGAAACTTAAGTACTCCCACCGTGCCACTGCTCTGTTGCTGTGATGCTGCCACGGCGCCTCCGCTACTTGAGTTTTCCTCCGTCTCACTGAAGGCTGGTAACAGGTCCTCTCGCCCATGGTACTTGTAGCAGTTGATAACGATCTGGCGCAGCGCATGTGTCCACGAGATCTGCAAGTTCCGGCACTGCAAGTTCACATACACAAGTACTCACACAACCACTTTTGCTATCATCTGACATAACTCATGCACTATCACCTTCACCATGATCACAAATGTAGATGATAACGCAATCGCTACAACCATTAACAGCAAAAGGTAATTTAATTAAAACATCATTTACTCAAAAATCAACTTCACACAAACACTACACCAGTCAACAAATAAATAACTTAATAAATTATCCATTCAAACAAAATACAAAAAATCAATCAATAGTTCTTACAAAGATTTACTTAAGTCACCTTAGGACAGGAAGCCATTTATGGAACTCCTGCTGCAGCCACTTTCATACACAAGTACCAACAATTACACAATTGCATGCTGCTGATCTTATACTGTTAAAGAAGAGTAACACACATACCCACACACAGAAATATATATATATATTATATACTAGCAGACCCGGCAATGCTTCACTATTGCTAGATTTGAGTATATATATATAGGTAGATAAAATGAACACAATTGTAAGTTGATACGGCTGCAAAATCATCATGATTAATACTATACATTAAGAAACTTACAAAACATTACGGAACTTAACAAAATTTAACCTTTCACTTTAATTCAGAATAGAAATAAATATAATTGTCAAAATAGCACTATCTATTGGATTTAATTGAAACTAATCTCTAAACACAATAGTCGATTCAAAATATCCCTAATTTTCTTTCTACTTGTCAGATCGAGGATTTCAATAGTTTTAAACCTTCTCCAGACAACATGGACCATTTTGCAAAATATCCTGCGCCTAAGTTGGTTCAGTAGTTTTATAGTCTACAGCAGACACACATACAAACACTGCCTTTTATATAAATATATATAGAAGAAAGTCTGTTTTTATATTTGTTTGTTTTGTATATATCTCGAGACCAGCACCGCCTAACAGGTATAGTTTTTGCAAAAATGTTTCTTTTCATGTAACTAATATATATTCAGGTGACTTCCAAGCGCGAGTGGTAGTGTTTCGGCCTTTCATCCGGAGTCCCTTTTTGAATCCCAGGTATGGCTTTTCACACATGCTACAAATCATTCATCTCATCCTCTGAAGGTATACCCAACGATGGTTTGGGAAGTTAAAAAAATAAATAAATTTTTATGTACTCTGAATATGAGTCAAATCAGTTCATAAATAAAATTTTTCTAAATATCTCGGATTCCAGTACCACCTAGCGGATCCATTTTTTGCAAAAATATTTCTTTTCATGAAACTAATATGTATTCTGAATATGAGCCAAATCGGACCTTAAATACAATTTTTCAAAATATCTTGACTCCAACGCCACATACCAGTTTCAAACTAATTCAGAAATCTTCCCTGGCATGCGCCCAACCATTCCCCAAAGTTTCACTGCTATCGAATCAACGGTTTAGGAAGACATACGAGAAATACAGACAGACAAACATTCATTTTTATTTATATAGACGATATACATAATATATAAATATATATATTTGAATTGTTTAGAAAATGTCATATCTTTTGAAGATGTAGGCTGTATTATTAGCTTCATGTGTGAATGTTAGAAGTTCTTGTTGAAAAGATCTCTCAATTAAATAAAGCTAATGTAATAATTTATTATTTGCACCGCTTTAAATAATAAATTTTTGCTTCCCTGCTTAGTACACAATTATACATTACTATAAATTCATGAACTGGCATTTCTCATAATAATCATAAACAATAACACACTTCTCAAAAATCAATCATCATCATTATATTTTTTTAACTATAATTACCAGTCTTTTATATATATTATAATTTCATGAAAATTTTTAACTAATTAATCATGATAAGATATAATTGCAATACATTACATTATGTTTATGCAAGATGGTACTACTTTTTATTAATTTAAACATTTTTTTCAACAGTAAAAAAAAAAAATTCATTAAATATTTAATAACTATTTTACCAACTTATTTGGTAAAACATATTTTAAAACTGTACGTACACTATAACAAATACATCGTACATTAAAAAAAATATATATTATAAGAACATAGCGGGCATTAAGATAGGCATTTTCAGTCACAATTCTGAAATATATTTTTGCCCAAAAAATTCCACATTTTTAACAATTTATATCAAAATCTGTAGAAAACTTACCTTTTTTTTAAATTTTCAAAATAAAATATGAGAAGTGGGAAATGTATGAAGAATCAATGTTAGCTGTATGTTAGTGAAAAATATCAGTATGTAAGAACACCTCCCACGCAGTTACAAAAGGTATTAATGATTAAAAAATTCCAACAACATACAGTAAAACACATCACTAATAAAAATATAATTTTATTCAGATTACATAATAATAAATTATATAGATCATACCAGGAATGATAGGTTTGCTATCACAAAGGGGGTGCTTTTGCATTTGTCTGAAAGGATTAAAGAAAACAATTAAGAGATCTCAATTACAGCAGCAAACCTATCTATCCTTAAACATTACTACAGAAATCTACATAAGCCAGTTCACCTCAGGCCATTCACATTTTACCTTACTTCATAACCCTTCAATAATACTTCCCACATTTAATTCTTTTTAATTTAACTCTGATTTAATTTTTGTTAAAACTCCTTACCAGTAATAAAATCTCTATTCTCTCCCCCCCCACTCTCTCATGTACACATACTCATAGTCACAAGCAAAGAAAGAACTCAAAATCAACATTGAGTGATAACTTTATATCCTAAAGAAATCAATTAAAAATAGTGCATGTACACACAATGGGATAACCAAAACATGAGAATTATTTTATTTTTATTAATTTAAGATTCACATCATGAAAAATCAATCCCCTTCAAAATACTGTCTGTAGACAGTACGGAATTGTCCCAATGGTTTTTCCACTGTTTGAAAAATTCTTTGTATTCTTATAAACATATGCTATTAAGTGATTTTTTTCTACATCCTGAAAACGGTTTCCCTTAAGGTTTTTCATCATTCTTGGGAATAAGAAGAAATCGAAAAGGCTAGGTCAGTGAGAAAGGGGAAAACAGCAAACAAGAAGCCATTTTCGTCAAAAACTGGTTGATTCACAACTGTAAGTAGGTGTGTTATCATGATGAAGCAGCCAGTCCATTGACATTTCACCACTTCTGAACCATGCAAACCATTATTTAATAATTTTTCATCACAAAATTTCTGAGAGCTTCGAGAGGAGCTTAAGAAAACAATCACTCAGTCACCTGCGATGGTTTCTCATGAACACTACCTGGCCAACTGAGCAAGTGACTAGTATCTACAGTACTTGACATACCAAGCGGGAGAGAGCAGCACTGCAAACTCACTTGCCTATAGAAAATAATTCTCTTTTTGTTTTGGTCCCCCAATATATAGTATATAATATATATTCTACTTTAACACAATATGTATAACACAAGTACATTATACATATGTATACTGGGTGTTTCAATTTAATCACCCGCCGGCCTCCGTAGCCGAGTGGTAGCGTCTCGGCTTTTCATCCGGAAGGTCCTGGGTTCGAATCCCGGTCAGGCATGGCATT
>JAAAKQ030288623.1:57839-76548 GCA_010016005.3 Zanna intricata | reverse complement strand
ATTTCCAATAATGGCAGTGGAGTAGTGTCATTAGGAATTTTATGGTAATTAATGTGTTGTAATCTAAATTGTTTATATTCCATTATTATTATTTGTTCTATGTAATTAGAGAATTGTGTACATATTGATGATGCAAGATACTACAAAATTAAACTATAGATACTAGTTTTTTTTTTAGGTTTTTCAGTTAATGTGTTTTGGTGATTAAGTTATCACTGAATTTAGTAGTAGTAGTGTAGTAGTCAGCATCTTAATGAATTATTTGTATTTTCAAAAAAAAAATTGTTACACGCACGCACGCTTTACATGACACGTACTGCTTTTTCTTTAACAGATTCAACGGTCTCAAAACTTATTCCTTTGAATGCAGATGTGACCTTGGGGAACAGATAAAAGAAGTCACATGGTGCCAGGTCAGATGAATAAGGTGGATGGTCTTACACTGGGATATTACAATTATAATTTTTTTTTAACCCCCGGGACCACCATTAGGTATTACTTTAGAGGATGAGATGGATGATTTGTAACGTGTGAAAATGCCATGCCTAACCGGGAGGGATTTGAACATGGACCTCCAGATGAAAGGCCTAGATGCTATCACTAGAGCCACAGAAGCTGATGGGATATTATACTTGGCTAGAAACATCTTGGTAGAAATGCAGTGTGAGCTGGTGGGTTGTCCTGAAGAAGATGTCCATTATTTGTTCTTCCACAATTGAGGTCGTTTTTTTCTTATTTTTTCATGGAGATGAGCAAGGATCTCAAGCTAGTAATGCTGATTAATAGTTTGACCTTCACGAACCTGGTGAAGGCACCCCGCCAATATAGAAAAAAACAGACATCATCACTTTGAATTTTGATTTGCTCATTTGACCTTTTTTAGCTCTCAGTGAAGTTGGGGCCATCCAATGCATGGATTGATGCTTAGTTTCTGGATCATAAATGAAGAACCAAGATTCATCACATGTTTTCATTCTTTCCAAAAAGTGTTGAATAATTTTCAATGCCATTCAAACTGTCAGAACAAAAACATTCACAAGCTTCTTTTGGTTCAATTGTGAGAATTTTAGACACAATTTTCATGCACACTTTTTGCATGTTAAAACTGCAACGTAAAATTTACCTTACACATTCTTTATCAATTCCTAGTTTCCACAGTTGCATGAATAGTTAACTGACAGTCTGATCAGATCAGATTTTTTCAACATTTTTTTCAGTTTTTGATGTGAAAGGGCAATCCAGGTGAACATCATTTCAACATCTTCTCCGTCATCTCGGAAATGCTTAAACCATTCAAAAACCCGTGCATGTGATATACATTCATTGCCATGTACCTTTTTTTAATAAAAGTTCAGTCTCAGTAGCAGTTTTTCCAAGTTTCATATGAAATTTCATGACAATTGCTTTAACAAAACACATCACTTTTTTGGAAAAATAAAAAAATAGATGATGTCATCCAAATGAAGGCCATGGCCAGATTAATATGTCTACAGAAACTGGAGTGAAAATTGAAAGTGAAGGCTTTTTGTTACACAGTTGTTGGTCGTACGAATTTGGCGCATGTGCAGTTAGTTCTTATGTATCAGTATTAGTCTCATTATTTAACAGCCACACTTCATGTATATATATAATTATAAATAATAAAAATATAGATAAATTTATAAATAATATAATATTGGTCATTTAATTTAGATATTAAGGCAATATGTCAACGTTTTTACTTTTTTACTAGCTAAATTAATTTTACAAATAACTTATCTGTACTCTGTGTTGCAAGAAATATTATTGAAAATGTCATCTTTTTGAGGTTAAACCAAACAAAATATATATATGTGTATATTATGTTTATGGACAAAAAAGTACTGGATTTGAATTGAGCCTATTTATTATGTTAAAAAACTGATGAGCATTTTTAAATTAATAATTTATGTAATTAAATTACATTTTACATTTGAGTATGAATTTTATTAATTCATTTAATCAATGTAGATTAGTTTTAATTTTAGTTAAATCAATTTACCGCTTCAAGTTTTTGTAGATCAGTTGATGGAGATATTTCAACACCAAATAAAGCTAAATCTCGTATGAGTGCTGCTTCTCTGTTCTTCATATTAACTAGCTGGGCTTTTAATTCTTTCAAGTACTTCAATGCTTCTGTAATTGAAAATCATGTAAGTTAATAAATGCTGAGCACATCCTCCCTCCTGCACATACTCACACACCACAAAAAAAAATTCTCAAGTATTAATCAAATAAATCACAAATGATAAATTTAATATATTTTACCAGTGAATAAATTAGTTAACATCAATACCAAAATTTTCATATGTGTTTTGGTACAGTGTTCATTCAGAAAAAAAAAGTATATTAGAATGCTACCTTTAATTGGAATACATTACACATATTCAATAAAGTGAGTGTTCATAAAATTGGGATAAAATGTTTTAGAAATGTAGATTTTCCAAAAAAAAATCCACTTTAAAAATAAAATATTACAATGAACAAATTCAGAGGGAAAAATAAATTTCATAAAACAAATATGTGACTTTTGTAAGTTGTACTTTAATCAAGATAAATCATTTTGTGATAAGTTATAATTCTCTTGTACAGTATGACTATATCGTAATAATATTAATTCACTCAATTATTGCTAATCATAAAATGATCAGCAATAATCACCTTTCAAAATAACGTTTGTAATAACTTTTGCTTTGCATATTATAAGAAAAAAAAGGATTTATATAACTACGAAATGTTAATTCAAAAGTGACTTAACAAAAATCTTTGTTCAGTCAAAAAATAATATCAATGTATTACCTAATTATAATTGATACCTATATCTGAACTGTTATTCAGTCAAAACAGTTTTATAAAATTACATTTATTTTAATTTTTATTCTGAAGTACAAAATTTATTTAATACCAAATACATACTTTTAAGGACTGCTGTTTTTATTTATATACTGTGAATTATCCATTAACTATTCTTTTTATTCATAAATTATTTAAAACTTAAATAAATAAAAATATCTATAAATAAATGGAAACACTATGTGAAATATGATATGAAATATCCCTATCAAATGTCCTTAGATGACTAGAGAGCTGAATTTGGCATACTTCCAAAGGAAATTTTTAGGATATCTAAATAAAAAATGATTTTAAGAAGCTCTAAGAGCTTAATCTAAGTACTAATTAAAAAGGGGTGTCACTTGACATTAATGACGAGAGTAGTAACATATACAGATAGAAGCACTAGTAATAGCAGCAATAAAGCTGACATTCAAATAACTGCAGTTTGAGCTGGCTCAGTTTGGTTTTCACCTAGTTGTTAACATATTTTCCAAATGATGCAATGATGTGCACATAATAACTGCTTATTGTGCTAACTCAAACACGAAAATGCACATGAAGAAATGTAATCATGATTACTCTAAAAATGTAGCATACATTTAAAAGAGAACTTAAAAATTTAAAAGTGGCTAAGTTCATGCTTAATAGCAGTTTCTTTATAGAAAATAAATACTAAAATAAAACAAACCATCAGGAGTCCAGTCTGAGGAGAAAGGACCATTACTCAAAAATTCATCAAGCAATACTTTTGCTTCAATCTTAAATTCTTCAGCTTCTTTAATTAAACCAGCTTGAAAATTATCCTGAAATATAAATAATTAAAAATTAAATTGTCTCTAATTAATTTCAAAAAAAAAAACTGTCTTCAATTCCTCTTTATTGATTAGAACCTTTGTTTTATTTATACAAAATATTCCAATGAGATTCCATAAAACAATACAAAATACTATCAAGCTACCACTTCTTAATTACAGTATGGTTAGCTGGCAAATAGTTAAAAAAAAAAATGCAAATCCTTTCAATAGCAACTTCAAACTTGTACTAAATGAAATGGTACAGCATTTAATATAATAAACAGTAACTATTAACAGAAAATTTTCAACATTTGATAACACACGGTGAGGGAAGGAGATGGACTGCATTATTAATGGTTAAAAACTAATTTTCTAAACATTCAAGATGGGAACTGGTGGTACCATTTAGAAAACTTATAAAAGTTATAAGTTTTCTAAAATTTTAATTTTAGAATTACAATTTCACAAAACAATTGGATACTCTCTCCAGAGTGTATAGAACATAAACAAGAAGACAAAGCTGAGTTAGGACCAACAGAAGTAAATTGTAGATTGCTAAGACCAACATAACTGTATTTAACGTTACAGAAATGTATTTGATAAAAGAATTTACAGGAAAGATGGGAGGCTAATGACCACCTACAAAACAGCTAATCATTAAATAAATATTTGAAGTTGGCAAAATATCACATAGTATAAAAAAGTCAAAACTATGGCTATTATAAGCTACAAGTATATCTTTTACATTAATTACACGAGTACAATCTTTATGAGGTGATTGTATACAAGCACTATTGATAGTGCTTGCATATGATCTTTATATCTGTGGATGAACATCAACTATTTTCACTTCCTTGTACGAATTACTTTTAAAAATTTGAATTTAATAGGCATAAAAGGAAGTGATTTGGTGTCCACATCAGATTTGGTAAAACATCTTATTATTTAATAATAACCGATTATAATTTAGAATCTACTTGCTAACAAGTCTACTTGTTAAATAAACATTGCTATAAAATTTAGTACTTTTCTTCAGTTTTATTTTGTTGATGGTTACATCATAATAATTTAAAAAACTTACTATTAGATATAAGACTTTCATTTATTTAAAGAATAACAAAGAGTAAATATGTAACCTAATATTTAAGGTAAGTTTTTTGAATTAATAATTGTATAAATATTTGATGTTAATAAAAACTAATATTTTAGCAATTGTGTAACTGTCCACTTTATTAAAGAATTGGAGGATCCTATCTCACTTTCAAATGAAATAAGTTTAAATGAAGTGCAGCTAAAAAATGTGTGTATGGAATTTAATAGCCGTAGAAGGAAGTTATGTAGTGTCCTCATCAGATTTTTTTTAAATGAAACTTACATAAAATTTTATTTCAATAAAAACTTATGATAATTTTTCATTTTTTCTTTTTGTAATATTACTGAATGATTATTTATCATAAACATTTTTTTACAATCAAAGGTTAATAACTATTAATAAATCAATATATTTAAATTACAATAAAAAGGTTAAAAGAAAAGGAGATGAAGATCTATTTCAAACTGATGTGTACCCTTGTAGATGCAAATATTTCATTAATTAAGGAAATAAAAAAAATTATATTGTCTTACTTGTTGACAAAGATAAACATGCCCAAAACATGTAGGTTGAATATGTTTATCATCCTGACTTATAGGGGCGACTACCTCTTGATCTGGTTGCCATACCACCCTCTGCATTCCATGCACTGATTTGGCTTTACTGGAGGTCATCTTTTAGACTTCTAAACTTGATAACATCAGTGTATTTACACAACTTACTATTTCCTTAGTATAGCTCTTCCAACCACGACCACCTACTACAACTTACAACCTTCAACTATCAAATTAAACGATTTGCAGAAGTGTGATCTTCACATCTTTCTCCTCCATAGGGGAAGACATCTACCAAGTGACGATTCCGTTGCCACAACACCACTTCCGTTCCTAGCCCTGAGGGGCTTTCCCGGGAGTCGTCTTATTGACCTTGGTACTGATTACATATCTCGGTCATCAGCCAGGCCTTGGTCGGGATGCCCCCAATCAAATGACATGGTCAACATTTAACATCAGAGTAAGATATCTCAGCAGCAAATGCCCTCACCATAAGCTTATGTTGACCTACATGTAGCCCTAAAACTATATAACCACAGCGCAGAAGTGCGAAACCTTGCGCCTACTCTAAATCAATCTAACTACCCACGTGACTTTGAATGCCATATGCGCAACTATCAAATCGATTGGAGATCAAATTCCCACTCAAAATGCTGCTCACAGCATCAAAATCTTGACCTACAACAACATTACACATGCAACATGCATTCACAAAGGGTCAGAACGAAGGCTAATACCTCCCAAAGTATCACGTTCACGTGACATTCTCTTCTCGCCACATCATAGACCACATCAGACACAACACCACCAAGGTCGCCCACACAAATGAACCGACCCCGGCGATGCCAAGCCTGATATTCCTAGACACTCCAGCAAAGCAGCGCAAACCTAAAAGGCAGTCACTGCCCGCCAGAGCTATGCCGTAATGCAAACTCAATATTAAGAAAATAACAGTGACTTGTCGCCAAAATCGCCTATGTATCGCCACATAACTGGACAAGCCAGAACCCTAGCCACCCAGGCTGTACCTTCTACACTCCTTCCGCAACCCTGGAAGACGCAATGCTCCACAGGAAGCTAGCAACTCCCTGCCACTCAGCCTGGGTCTTCCAATTGACCCTTAAATCAAGATCCGAGTGCAATCTCTCAAGTTCCCTAACCACTCTGTCATGCGAAAACTCATACCGGGAACAGATGTACAGCACATGGCTAACACTGTCTGGAACTCTACATTCCGGGCAAAGTCCTGATACAAGATGAAACCTAGCCAAGCTATGCCAAAAAGCACCATGCCCAGAAAGAAACTGTGTTATATGCCGAATGGGGGATACCCACTTATTGGCACATAAACTAATAACCTCCGGAAACAAGTCATGGGTATACAGACCCTTAGTGGACTCATCCCATCGCGTCTGCCATGCAATGAATCCCTGGTCCTCAATTTCACACAACTGGACCGAGGTTAGAAGACCAGCTTTCTTGGCAACATACTGCTCCTTGTGCTCAATAGCAAGCAAGTCCAACAGCTTAACACCAGTTATCACAGAGACTCCCTCCCACGAGATTGTTCTGTAACCACTAATGACCGCCAAGAACAGAAGACGCTGGGCCTGCAATAGGATATCATGATAACACTCATAAACAGGCGCAGCATACAACATTATTGCCTTGCATACCCTTTATACAGAACTCGCAAAGTCTTAAAATTCAGCCCCCAATCGGCATGGATAACACGCCTATGTCATAAAATGCATCTAGCGCCTACTTCATATCATACCGAAGATGATTCCCAAAGCATAAACGCTCATCTTGGATCACCCCCAGGTATTTCTGCACAGTAACATACAGCACAGAATGGCCTGCCATGGAGACACGGGCCCGACGTGTCTCAGACAACCAATCCTTTAACACCATCATTGTGGTCTTCTCTGGGCTAAAAACCATTTTATGCTAAATGCTCCACATCTGGAGCACAGGACATGCTTGACCAACACAAATCTCTAGTTCATTCCTAGAATTGGCCTCAACGAGCAGCAGCCCATCATCAGCATAAGCAACGATACAGCAGCCACTTGGCAAACAACACTGCATCAAAGAGTGAGACTCCACCACCCAGAGAAGGGGGCCTAAAATACTGCCCTGAGGACATCCCTTGATATTCCAGTTAATATCAAGGAACTCTAAAGGAAAATTTCAAACATATCATAAAATGCATTTTGGTGTAACTGCATCACAGGTATTAAAAAAGTCTATTAAGGGCTCTTAAAAATTAAACAACCAGGTTTCACTTAGTCAATTATTTATTCCAAAGTTTAAACATTCCATTTTCCTTATACACTCTTTGTCATTTTCTTAAGTGATGATATTTACCTTTGAAAATTTCTTAAGTGATGTTATTTAACTTTATTTAACCAGATTCCAGCTACATAATAATACAAGATTAAGTTATCTTACTGAATGAACAATTAAATATACATACAAGGAACAACCTGTCTTCCTTGCACAACTACCTTTTAGTACAACTAAGTATAAATACAGGTTAAAAAGAATTCCAAAATTAATGTTAGTAGTATACCTTTTTCACATTTAACATTTCTTTACTTTCTTCAACTAGATCCAAAAAAGTCTTCCATTGTGCTTCAAGGCCATCTTCTCTTTCTAATATTTTACCTGGTAGAGGTGTTTCAAATTTCCCTAAAAAAATAAAAATAAAAAGGTTACAATAATTCCTAATTTCTGAAACAAAAAAAACTTTCTGAAACAATAAAATAGGTCACCCATGAACCAAGATACATTACAACTCTCATAAGCATATATTAATTTTTTACTTATTGCTTTTGTTTATTCAAGCTAACCCACTCACTGGCAGTTAATAATAGGTAGCAACTAATTGCTTTATTTTGTTTTGGTGCCCAACAATAATCTTTATTTGATACCACTGCCAATTGTGTACAAGTACGAATTGAATGATGGCTTCATACTCCAGATTAACTTTCAACAAAAAAAAAAATGTATATTGTTATCATATGCCTTTAACTCAGTGAACGAACAAGGATTAGAAAATGTCAGCAGTATACTTATGTGTGTACAACAGGCGGCATTCCCTGCACACAGCTATCTGCTCGCGCATATCCCCTACCATAGTGGCGCTGCCCCACCACTGCAGGGTAGAATAAAGGAAGGCTTCTTGGCGTGAAGTGTTACTTCCTCGCCGACCACCGCCTGGAGAAGACCTGAAAGAAGAAGAACAAGAAGATGGAAGGAGACCAAAGGAGTTCCCTGGTCGGGCTGCCGAGGAGCCGCTGGATGCGGACGCAGGATTCCGCTCCAGCTCGCCGGCCTTCCTTCACCCTGGCCGACGAAAGCAGCTACGAGAGCCGGTCCAGCGTGGGATCGCTCGGGGAGAACCGCTCCGCCCGCGCCGGCGAATTATGACCGATGCCAATCCGACACTGCGAGGCTCTGGGGGTCTCCACTACCGCGCTGTACCGGGAACCCAACTGCCGCTGAGGGTAAGCCCGGTCGGATTTCAACGGACGAGCAGCAACTCCCCGACTACAGACGAGTCGACTTTGCCGGAGACCATATCCCAGATCCAACAGCTATTCTCAAGAGCTAACGACAAAAACGGCCCTTTTCAGGGTCACCACAAGATTTTAAGGTTCCAGGTGCCGTCGAAGCCATTCGGCGACAATATATATATAATAATATTATATATTAAATAAATATTATGAATCATCATAACAATAGGAATAATTAATTTGTTTAAAATTTTACTAACTTACTCTTCGTTAATCAATAAACAGAATGACTTTTTTTTGTAAATAAATTATTTTACAATAATAATTTGTAATGTTTTATAATCGTTTAGTATATAGATAAACCCAATTTCCTTGGCAGGTAACTGTACTTCAATTGAAAATGAAACAACATAAATATGGTTCTGGAATCTTTTAGGTTTTAAAAAAATTTCATGGCGTAATCTATTTAAAAGACTATAACAAATTCAAAAGTGTAAGGTCACTTATGACCTTGCACTTAAACAAGGGGTTAAGGAAACATATTCACCATTTACAAGAGGTTATTGGGTTCCAAAACTACTTTTGCACTATGTTAAAGGAATAGATCGACTGTTAAAAAAATACTGTCTTTTGTTATTTTTATAAATCCTGAAATAACAAAAGAAGTGTGTTTCATAGTAATAAATGAGTTCAAGCCATAAATTTTTCCCTTCTCATTCTTTACTAAATAAAATCAGAAAGAAAATATAGTGTCTACTTTTTAGAAATAAAAAAACTTTTTTTATTTTTTTGATGGGCATGACCATATGAAATTATAGGTGACTGTGAATGATAATTTGAGATTCCTTCTGGTTTCATAACAGCTATGAATACTAAGATATGACCCAGCTGCTCTCTTGGATCTGGTACTAAACAGTATAAAAAACCATGAATGAAAATTACTTACCAAAAAGAACAATCTTTTCTTTTATTGGTTGAAATAATTTTTCCATTTTTGGTATTTCTTCTAGAACCTGATTATGATAATCTCTGTACTCTTGTAACTGTTTAAGCGTTTTTGGTTCACAAAACACCCTAAAAAAATAAATTAAAAAAGTAGATTGACACTCGGTATGTAATCAAGTTAGGTTTTAGTTATTGAGTGAAGCAAAATGATAAATATAAAGAGAAAGAAAATGTTAAAACCAAAGAAAAAATAAAAAGGAAGGAAATGTTGCAAACTAAAAACAAACCAGTAAACAGGAAGAAAATGTTGGAAATTAAGAAAGAATAAAAACATTAAGAGAAGATAAGTATAAAGAGGAAAAAACATTAAGACCAAGGAAAGAACAAAAAGATGAATATAAAGAGAGAAAATTTGAAAACTAGAGAGAGAACTTGTACACAAATTAAGATCAGAAGAATTACATCAAACCAAAGAGAGATTAAATGATTGGCAACAAAAACAAATAAATTATAATCAACTCCAACTTTTGGAGAATATTATCCAACAATATTAGAGGAGTAATTAACTAAAAAATGTTAAAAGTTTTTGCAATTTATTAAATATTGGGCATGTATGTCTCAGTGTATATGTTGTTCTTGTGAGGGTAAATTTTTCAGTCACTCTGCAGTTAACTTTAATGCGGATAAAATTAAAGAGAAATCCTAGAATAATTCCAGCATAAAGCTCTGCTGCAGAAGGAAATGAATTAGTATAATTTAATTGCTGGTAATCGTATATTTTCTTAAATCTTTGATTAAAAATTATTTCACTGTAATTAATTACATCGTAATATAAAGCTCCAAAACTTATATTTTTAATAAATATTTAAAAAAATAATGATATAAATAAAATAATTATAATAAAGAAAGGTAATAAATTTATAACAATTAAAAAAAAGAATTTTGAGTAAAAACTGTAGAATAGTATTCAAAGGAAGTGTTCAAAATATTTTTACACAATAATGTTACACAACTCACCCAGATCTTGTTGGCCATTATGTTGTACCCATAATTCCAATCAATTTCTGGAGAAATACCTCCTTCAAAAATATTTTCACTTCCTCTAGGTCAAAATAAAAGCTCCAACACATGTTTTCAAAATCATGATCAACAAAATTTATTAAAGATGTTTTCTACCATTAGAAAATGCATTAACTCATCTATCAAACAATTATTTTTTTGAATTCTGAGTAGATATATTATGGATTTCTGTCCAAAATTTTATGAATTCTGTTTAACATGAATTTTCATTGGAGCAATAAGCTAATAATGCAGCTACATTCATGGAAAAGTAAATGTTTATACTTCCAGTTATACATTTAAAACACACTCAAATATATTCTAGTACAATTGAAGTTGGAACAATGAGGAACATAATTCTAGTTTCTTAATTACTTTTCAATTTTTTCAACATCATATTTTGTAATTTTTTATTAGTACACATTAAGATTTTTTTAATAATTAATATAATAAAAAGCTATAAAGCTATTAAAGGCTATAAGGTTATGAATTCATGGGAAAGTTAACAAAGTTTTTTTAAAATAAAAACCTGCTCGGTTCAAAACTCATAAATGAACAAATAAATTTTGAATTGATAACACTTTTTCTACATTGATAATAAAAGATAAATAGATCAATCATTGATAATAAAAGATTAATAAAATTTGAATCAGTTGAAGCCTAAATGTAGACAGATAACATGGCAATTTGTTTATCTGCTTCTTGTAAATATATATTTAAAAAAATATATTTTATATATTAATATATATATATATTATTTTAATGTATACTATTTATTTTTCAATATGTTTTTTGTATGCAAGGCTGAAAAATGTAATATGGATAATATTCATTCTCTGATGAAGCTGATACACATTGATGTGGCAAAACATGCAGGAAATTCCTATAAAAAATGTATAGTAAGACAATAATAATTATATTTGTGTTTTGAGTAAAAACAAAAAAAATTAATAAGATGATAAAATTGTTAATGAGTAAAATAAAAAAAAAAATTATTAAGAAATAAAATGAGAAAATCAAATTACATGCAAATGTAAAAAGATGGAGACTTATGAAAACGATCTGATTTCAGATTTATATGTTTTGGTATTCATTTTATGACAATTAATATTGAAGTACACAAAGTAATAGTAATTAGTCAGTACACAATGAAAATAGTCTATTTAAACATATACAAAGCTGGTTAGAATCTTTATGTGTACCTGAAAAGCTGTTGTGGATTGGTTTTGGATCAGGGTCTCAAGAGGATGAGATTCAAGTGATCTACCACGTTTTTGATAACACTGTTAATTTTGACCAATAATTGTGTTAGTAAAGATTGGTTTGTATGCTCAAGACATGCCTAATAATTTTGAAAATAATTATCAGTTAATCTGTAGTAATATAACTTTCTGACTGTTCATTTTAATTCACAAGGTTTTAGGGGTAAATTTAGTGATATTGAGCAATTTTCCATAGATCAAGTCTGATTTGATATGTTTAAATAATCACTTTCTCAGCAAGACTGAAAAACAGTCACACAACTATGTTTACTAGCTATATTGTACTATATATATGAGTGATATTCGGAAAGTAAGGTCACAATAAATATTGAAAATCGAAAAAAGTGAATTTATTTATGAAACTTACATGGAATGTTATATACGTATATAACTATTTTTCAACCATTCAGTTCTTAATATTTAGTGAGTCATGGAATCAATTTTTCTATACCCTTGTTGAAGCTGTCTACCGCCTACTCCTTTGACCATTTGCAGACTGCGTCTTTAACCTCTAAATTGGAAGAAAATCGTTTTCCACTGAGATGCTCCGAGTGAAAAGGAAGAAATTGGAAGGTGCAAGGTCAGGACTATGGGATGGATGGTTTAAAACATCCCAACCAAAAGATGTCAAAAGGTCGACTTTTTTCTCGCTGTGTGAGATCGAGCATTATCGTGCAAAAGATAAATACCTTTTTTTAGCCACCTTCTCCTTTTGTTTTGAATGGCTCGACGAAGTCTCTGAAGTGTCTCACAGTATTGATTGGCATTAATTGATTCTCCTCTTGGCAAAATATCGATAAGCAATATTCCTTTGCGGTCCCAAAACACTGTTGTCATGACTTTTTTTCACTTTGCTGTGTTTTGAATTTTTTGCAGCAGGGGACCCAGTATGCCGCCACTGCATTGATTGTCTTTTGCTTTCAGGTCTGTAGTAAGCAACCCATGTTTCTACCCTGTCTCAATAGAGTCAATAAAACTTTCTCCTTCGTCATAATGGTTGAGGAACTCACTTGCTGAATGAACTCAGTTTGCTTTGTGTTCGTAGCTTAGCATTTTCGGTACCCAACGGGCGCACAGCTTCCAAAATATTAAAACGATCTGTGATTGTTTCAGACAGCACAGTACGGCTGACTTCCGGACACATTTCATGGAGTTCATAAACGGCTGTCATTCCGAATCAACTTTTTGAACAAACTTATCCATCACTATCGAAGGTCTTCGGTTCCGTTTTTCGTCGTGAATGTTTGTTCGGCCATCTTTAAAACTTCTACACCACTTTGCCACTTTTTCACTCGACATGACGCTTCTGTAAGCAGCAACAACTTCATGATGAACATCTGCGGGTTCTGTTTTTTAACAATAAAAAAATAGCAGATGAGGCCTCTCATTTCGCACTTGGCGAGATTAGGATAGTGTCCAATTAGAAACCAGATTGCGACGATGTCGGTCAAGCTACTGACCTGTTTCACCACTCATTCTTTTGCTTGGGAACCTGCCTACAGTGCAAACTTTGTAAAAACTAATTTCCCTAGTGCTCCAAGCGTCTTATGACCTTACTTTCCGAATATACCTCGTACTTACTTTGCTTTATCTATTTTACTATACTGTACTTGCTAGCTCCTACTGTCAAAAGGGATATGTAAAGGGTGGCTGTTCTATTCTATTTAAAGCTCAACTGGTAATTCATGCATTAATAAAGATTTTGAAAACTATGGAATTTATTTTTTATGTGAAAATATCATTGTAATCTCAATTATTGTTTGCCTACTGGAACTCTTGATGTTTTTAATTTTCATCTAGAGTTGTGTTTGGCTGATCTTAAAACAAATTGGCCTAATAGTGATATTGTGATATGTTCAGTTGTTAATATTGATTTCTATGAGTCTACCAGGGATACTAGATTTATGTACAAGTTCACTAAAGGGAAGCCTTCCTTGATTACATTATTACTCTATTTTCCCCTAAAATTACAGAGTACATGTTATAGGTAGATTTTTTTCTGAGCATGATTCCATGTTTTTACATCTACCACAAATTGTAGGTAAAGAATGTTTTGAGCTGTCTTCACCTAGTCATTTATCTAATGGTTCAGCATTTATTGTTAATATTCACAGAGATGTGTCACTCATTTTTTCTGACCATAAGTGAGGTAAATTGGACTTCTTTACAGCCACTGGATGCTGAAATTGCTTGCATATCTTTCCTGTTTTTTCTGGAGCAGAGAAAATTTTTTTTATGTTTTGGCTAACAAAAACAAGACTGTTGAATTGTATAATGAAAAGGTAAGGGCAGTCAAATGAATCTAACTGCTAAACTTAATGAAACTGAAATTAGTATTAATTATTCATTTGCTATTGCACTAGTCAAGTAGTTAAGGGGTTTATGAACTCCAGATCCTCTTGATTATTATAACTTGAATAATTTGTTAAGACAATAACTTTTCTATTATTATTTCTCAGACTTTTATGTAAAGTTGTTAGTCTCCACAGGTTGCAGATAAGGAAATGTTCACTAAATGTAGTGGATACTGGGGAAATAAAATACCTGGGTGGAGAAAAACTAACACTGCTATCTTGTAGTTTGCAGTTGGTTCTCCAAAGGCTAAGGGAAGAAGACCTTGATAGAAAACTCCTGGTCCTCTAGGTTGGGAGTTAAGGTGTTGGGCAGCATCCCATCACTAATAAAGTTTTTTTCATTAAAAGTCCTAACAGAAAAAAGTCGGACTGGATTACTTGGAAGAAATATTGGATATGTCAACAATGAACTTTGCCACAATGACTTTTGGAACATGGAATTGATATCAGAACATTAACTGAAGTAAAGAAGTGTAAAGGAAATTAACAATGTATAATTATTTTATATTCTACAGTTAGTGTAGAAGGAATTAGGATGAGGTACGTGAAAGGAATTTAAAAATGGTATTTAGGATTTGGGGGTCACTCAGTAGTGGTTATTGCAGTCCATGCTCCTACAGATGATGTGTATAGTAATACAAAGAATGATTTGTTGTCTCTACTAGAAAAAGCTAGCTCAAAGAGATATTGATTTTAGGGACTTGAATGCCAGAACAGGATGGAAAAACATGATGAAATCATTGGAAGGTTTAGAGATAAAGTTGTAAATGATAATGGAAGACAGGTGATTGAAGTGTCTGAGATATCTGGATTGCAAGAAATGAATGGACACTTTCAACTTAATTCACTCATATATAGCTACTCGGAACCTGAAATCTGTTATTATTTGATTCAGAGATAGAAATTTCAATTACATACCAAAAATGTAAATGTGTTTGGAGGTAATGATTGTGGAACAGATGATTTCTTGTAAAGAGCAAAGGTATAAATACAATACAATTTGAACATAATAAAAGAATCCATGAGAATGAAAGAAAAAATGAAATAAGAGATAGAGGTACAAGCAGGAGCTGTTGAATCAAGAGTCAGTCAGGTTCTTGTACAAGTTGCGGTTGACAAAAAGGATTACTGATCAGAGATGGCTGAAGAATATGGAGGAGAATTAGAGACGTTGAAAGGGTATATTCATGGAACATCTTATATTGAGTACAACTAATTTCCTGTTTAAATGCATATTTATTTGTAAATATGTGGTGTGTGCAGTATATAAGTAATTTTAGCCCTCTATGTAAATTAAGTGAACCATAATTTTTTTTTTTGTGTTTCATTAACAACTTAAAATAACGCCCTATCTGTTTGACACATCATAGTTTACCAATTTATATGTAAAGATGGATGATTACCTACTAGGCGCAATTCTCAGAAAACACTCTGTATGGTTTACCCACATGAAGAAAATACTGAGAGTTGGTAAGTAAAAAAAAAAAAAAGAAAAAAATATCTGAACAAAAATAAATTTTTTATTTTGTGAATAATCCCCCTGAATATATCTGTCATACTTATTGATAGTGCCTATCCATTAATAAATCAATAATAATACTGGCATTGTTTAAATCTAAAAAAAATATTTATTTATATACTTAAGTTTTAAGAATTGTTCTTTTACAATTTTTGTATTGTAACATTAACATTCATTTGTTTTTGATTAACATTCCATCTCTTCTTTTGAATTATTCCAATTACATTAAATGTAACTCCGATTTATAATTGAAATCTGGATTTCATTTACAGATTGAAAAGTAGTGAATTTATATAATATGTGCAAATAGATTTATTATTTTCATGTTTAATATTGTAGTTTATTATTGAAGTTTTTGTTGTTTATTTAGGGGAGATAGACAAATTGGTAAAATTGGAAGGCTGTGAAATGAAGGATTGGATGGCCTAATTACAGAGAAGAAGAAAACTTATCAGAAGTAGTTGGCTAGCAAAGGTGGAGGATAGAAGGTTGTATGCAAGAATTAATAGGAAAGTAAAGAAGACAGTGGCGAGGCAAGAAGTGATATTTGGGAAAGAAGATATGAAAGAATTGAGATGTATATAGGTGTGGCAGCTGGAGTAGGGAGGCAAGGGAGGTTGTAAAGAGCTTAAGGAAGGAAATCCCTGAAAAAATAATTAAAATTGAGGAATGGGAAAGATATTACAAAGAAATGATGAAAGAAAACAGAGTTGTTTACTGGGGATGTAAGGTTGTCTGGTATCGGAAATAGAAGGCAGGAGGTGATGAGTGGAATAATGAAAGAAGAAATTTATAGAGCACTGAGAAAAAAATGGGAGATCACCAGGTCCTGGAAACATTCAAATAGAACTCATCTGAGAGTAGTATGGAGTATTTTAACTGATGTCTTATTGAGGGGCAGGAAATGCCAAAGTAGTGAAAAGATGGAAGTGGCATATATTATTTCAACAGATTGTCACAGCTACAGAGGGATAAGTGTCACTTCACCTATTGGAAGGTTGTATGGAGGCATTGTTAAAATAAGAATAGAGAGAGGGATAGTGTTTGGAGAAGAGCATGAGAAGAGAGAGGTCATAAGCGGATAATATTTTCATCCTCAGGCAACTTTTGAGTAAAGGACAGCAGAAATTTGGAGAATCATATGATTTTCATAGGCCTAGAAAAAAACTTATGACATGATGCTGGTGAAAAAATTGTTAGTAAAAAAGTTGTTAGTAAGTGTGGCCTTTGTACAACAACGTAAGAGCAATTTATGACATTTATAGGAATCAAGTAAGTGCTGTTGTTAAGGTGAAAAAAATTTGCAACATAATTAAAATTAATAAGAATTTGTGTCAAGATTGTTGCCTTTTCCCACTCTGTTTAAGCTTTATTTGGATAAGATACTGGAAGAATGGTAGGAAAAATTTAGAAGGATGGGATTGCAGGTGGTTTGTGAGAGAATGTCTGTCCAGAAGTGCAATTTTTTGTGATGGTCTGAAGGGCTAAAACAACTATGTATAGGTTGTAGCAGAATGTTATTGAGAGAATTTTATTGCATGGGTCAAAACCTTGGGAAATTAGAAAAAGAGATGAGGGAAGGTCGTTTGCTGTGGAAATGCATGCGCAGGAATTGTGGAGTTTTTAGAATGAAGCAAGTGAGCAGTGAGCATCAGAAGAATTGGGGCAACTGCTGCAGTGATTGATGTTTTGGAAGGAAGAAGACTGCAATGGGTATAAGCAATGTTAGAAGAGTGGAGAAGTATAGATGGCCTAGAAGGATTTGGAGGAGAGAAGAGGAAATGTGGACAACCTCCAGTAATGGAGTCTGACGTGATGGAGGAGATGGAAAGAAGGTATTTGAAGAAGGAAAGTTGGTGGGATAGAAGAGTGGTGGTTAGGGTGCAAGAGATGGCCTTTGTAGTTGTAAACATTCGTATAAACACTCTTCTGACTTGTGGTTTTTTCTTCTGATGTTTTTCAAAGATTATTAAAATTATGTAAAGTGATGCCTGTATAAAAGCATGTAATTAGGACTGAACCAGGTAACTATTACCAAATTAGCCTTGTTTCTCTCTTTTCTAAGGTCAATGAGAGCTTGATGATGAACAGTGTCTTACGAACTTTAATGAATATAAACTTTTATTGCTTAATCAGTTTGGTTCTGTCCTAACACATCTACAACTCAGGTTCTGAAATGTATCACGGAATTATTAATAGATGCATTTGAAAATAAAAATTAGATATTGCTTATACTTTGTGATCTATCAAAAGCCTTTGACATTATTTCCTATAAACTGCTTCTTGAAATGTTCTGCTTTTGTTATAACCAAACATTTATGACTTCTTCAGTCATATTTAACAAAAGTAATGCAAGTGGTATATATTAATGCGATTTTATCTCAAGCTGTGGAGCTCATGCATAGTGTTTAACAGGCTCAATTTCATGGGGCTCATGATTAATGATCTGCCTCTATCTCAATCCCTCTCTGGTTATGTATTGAGAACCTCCCTGAGGAAAATTGAGAATAATGTCGATAGTAATAAATTTATCTTTCATTTGGACCTCACTCTTACTCGGAAATCACATGTTTCATTTGTATGCAATATACTATACAGAGTGTTTTTTGTTCTAAGGAAATTACATTTTTTATACTTCAAAAGTCTTGATCAAAGGTTAAGTGTATATGGGTAAAAACAAGAAATAGACATGACATAAATAGAATTTCTTATTAAACTTTTATAAAATGAAATAACACTAAATATGCCATGTGGA